>JAIUZE010002114.1:0-11768 GCA_022085475.1 Heliosperma pusillum
AGAAGTAATTTATGAAAATTGGAAATGATAGAAATAGTGTGGTTGTTCTCGGGTGACCCGTGTAAATTCACAGCACTGACCCTTTTTGGTAGAATGCTCATATCTCCTTCGTTACTTGCTTGTTTTGGGCTTGTGACCACTCGTTGGAACCGTAAGAGGATAAGCTATCACCTCGACTTGGAATTTCTGCATTTACATATCTAGAACTCTAGTTATGACAGTTTGAAGTGAACCCTTGTTTAAGTTAGTTTCCAAACTTGTTGTTTTGGAGAGTTATCTATGTTTCTTATTTATTATGCTTCTTAAACTGGTTCTAATGCTTATGTATCATGTATTGACTCATGTTTATCATATCCAAACTTATATGGTTCCCTATTCTCATGTTTTGTGACGGTTTTTGGTATGTTCCCACTTTGAGTCGGTTTGTACAAATGTTATGGTTTGAGCACTATTTTGTCTTGTGCTTTGTACTCTCATTCCCTTGGCTACCTTCCCGTTCGTAAGGCTGGAATGTCGGAACGGAGAGGTATCCTACTGCTTAATTGCATGTGTAGTGGGCATATGACGACGTTGTTGGGAGTTGAACGCTATGCGTTGATCGACCCGGCCGTCAAATGTTGTATATATGCGAGGTGGTGTTATTTGCATGTAGCGTACCGCAAGATATGAGGCTTGAGCTTGTTTTCCGCCCCTGTCGTGAATTGATCTACCGAATTTGGGGTACTCGGCAAATATATTGTAAGCCCGGGTCTTGGATGCGAAATGTCATCGCGTGTCGAATCGGAACATGATTTATTCCGAGAATCTGGCCAGGTTTAGACTAGGAACCGTATTATTATCGTCGCCCTACCAAGAGGAAATTAGTCTACCTACACGAAATGTCATCGTGTATGGGTTGAGGGAAATGTCATCTGTGAACGCCTTTTAATCATACTTGCCATGTACACGATGCTAGTGCGTTTCATTTACCGTGAGAGTTGTCGTCTTTGTGTCGTTGTCTTTGAATGCGTGATTTCATGATTGTATTCATGGTCATTGCATGACTTGACCCCGTCAAGGTCTTGGTTCGTGAATGGATGATAATATGTTGTATTTATTGTGATCATCGCATGACTTGACGTGGTTTGTCTGTCGAGTCTCAATCTTATCAATCTTATACCGCTAACGGTGAGATGTAAGCCCTAGTGAGCGTATTCAATTGCCTAAGAGTGTCTTTCCCAAGTCTTTGAATATCATATGGATCGGATTTGTGCCTCTTATGTTCTTATCATTATCTATAGAATTGCCCTATTTACTTCTTAATTCTTAATCGCACTCACAGTATATATATATATGCAGCTTTACTTTTTGATTTCCTTATATGTCTTTAATGTTATGGCTGGGAGAACCCTGAGTTACTCCCCCTATTGTGGCGTTTTTTCATGTTTTTCATGATGAACAGGTTTGCTTGCATGGATAGGCTTTTTGCTTTGACTATTTGGGTTCGGGTGTGAGCTAGCGGGGAGTTGTCCCTGAAGATGAACCTCTAGACGTGCTTAGGCTAGTTAGTAAGCTATTCGAAATACCCAAATACCCATCTATTCGAAAATACCCCATCTATTTCGAAAGTCCACCCCCATCTATTCGAAAATACCCCATCGATTTCGAAATACCCCATCTATTTGTAAGATCACTTTTACATGTTCTTTGTTAACATTTTGAGAGACTCCGTCTCTTTGTTATTTTCCGCACTTAGTTGTAATATTTTGACACTCCTCGTTTTATTTAACTTGCATGTATAAAAGTTTTTAAAAACTACCTATTTCCGCAATATAATTCACATGCTTGTTTGTTTATTATTTCCGCTTTCGCGGGGGTTGTCACAATATGAGTAATATTTTTTTTTTTTGAGGTAAAATATGAGTAATCTTTATAAAATGCGTTAGGCTTAAATTTTTTTTTTCCATCTTTACGAATAATTACAGTGAAAATTTAGTACACATTTTTTTTAGGGATTATTGATTTTGTACCAAATATAAATTAAAAATTCACTTCATATATATTTTTCCCCGCTTTTACACAAATCAATATATATATATAATAGGCTTTTTTTTTAGCAATTCTATTGGTCAACATCATGTTTTTAATTTTTAGAAAGTATATTTTAAGATCTTCCAAGATTACGAAAAAGATACTATGTAATATTTTTAATATCACAACTATTATTTACGTAAGAAAAAATTAATATTATATATATAAAAGAGGCTTTTTTCGAGCAATTCTATTGGTTAACATTATATTTTTCAATTTTTAGAAAGTATATTTTAAGATCTTCCAAGATTACGAAAAATATATCATGTAATATATCTAATATCACAACTATTATTTACGTAAAAAAAAAGTTGATTATCAATCTGACAAAAAAAAATAATTCAATACATTTCGAAACTTATATATTTGGATTCTTAACGAAAAATGCTTTCATTAGAATATAATTTTGTATTTTTTTACTACCATATCATTTATAATAAGATCATATAACTATAACCTAAGTATATGAAAATTAAATAAATGACTTTTAAAATATTTTTTATTATTCTAATATTAGTATAATGGTTTAGTAGTATTCAAGAAATAATTAATTTATAGAAAAATATGATGTAGTACTTAGTATGTTATTTGTCCCACATTGAAAAATAACGTAGGTGTGGTGAATATACTACATATAAAAAGTGAATTGTCCCACATCGAAAATTTACCTTAAGATATGGTGATCCTATGGTTATAAATATGAGTCATAATTGTAATTTATGTATCCACCCAAAATCTTTTGAGTTTCTTAAGTATTGTCTTATAGATCTCTTACAAGTTTGTATTATTATCTTTACAATAGTGAAATTTACATCATAAAAAAATTAATTTAGAAAAGTTTCGTACATAATACTTTGGATATAAAAAATTAAGTGGATAATCTTTTAATTATTATATAAAATAAAAGTAATAGAAATATATATTTTAAAGAAAAAGATGGTGTACCACTAAATATATTATTGATGTGGTAAACATATTACGTATATGAAGAGTCTATTGATCGAATACGAAAGAGGGGGGGGGGGTGAATTGAGTATTAAAAACTAGCCCCACTTTTTCGATTTATATGATATGTAATTAATTATTTGATCTTATGAATTAAAATCAACTAATTAATTAATCAGAGTAAGCACGAATAACGAAATAACGAAAAGTAAAGAGATAAGAGAGAGGCACACGATTTTTGAAGTGGTTCAGTTTCACACGTTGAAACCTACGTCCACTATTCTCGATTAATAATTTTTAGTACCTTTCTACGGATTACAAAAATTACCAACCACTCGTATAATCAACACTATGATTATAACTCAAGGTGAGTATCGCTAAATACTCTATACTATCTTACGCTAATAAGAAAGTACAATATAACTCACACAAATTCCCGTTAAAGACTTGTAAGCTTATAATGATGTACTATTATCCAATAACGTATTTCACTCAAGCGATTGATAATAATTGATGCACGACTCTTTTAAAAACAAACTCTAAAAATAATAAATATTTGCTCAAAGGTTTGCTTTAAAACGATTTTGGAAAATCAACACAAGTAAAATATGTAGCCGTGTAAAATATGTGTATTTCGTGTGTATGTCGTGTATTTTACAATTGATATGTGAATGAGTATTTATAGTAGAAGAATTATAGTAGATCTAAAACCCTAGTATAATATTTAATAAAGATACTTATCTTTCCATAAAATAATATTTGCTTATCTTTTAGAAATATCTTTATCTCAAAATATTATTTGGTTTATCTTATAGAAATATATTTATCTTGATATCTAAAAATATTGTTGTAAAGATATAGTAGAATCCTAGATTAGGTAAACTAAGGAAACAACCTAGATTGGCCGAAATCCTCTAGCTCACGAAACCCTAGGAGGCACGCAACCCTAGGTGGCACAAAACTAGGTTTCCACGAAACCCTAGATGGCTCAAACACTAGGTGGGCTAATTAGGTTAACAACAAATTGAGATAGAATATATTAGGAACCCTAGGTAGCATGACAACCCATAAGTTGTATTACTAACCAATAGAATCTCATAAATATATTCTCTATTAAAATAATTGATAAATATAAAAATACAACTCTTTCACTTTTGAAAACATTTCAAAACATTTTATTTCCAAAATCATGCATCAATATTTTATCATTCAAAATCATAGGCTAAAGCTATAACTTTTGAACATAAAATCTCTCGAATGGAATAGTTACCGAATGACGACCTATACTATCTAATCTTCACAAAGATTTTCAGTATACGGATCATCTCTTCAACTTGATCACAAAGACCCTCCATCTCGAGTCTTGTGTAGATTTATGTAGATCTTGTTTGAAGCGATTTTCCTTAAAGTTATGCCTGGTTAGCTATAACTTCCAAGTTCACTTCCAATGTTATTCCTGAAGTTGTTATAACTTTGTCTCACAGACTTTATCAAAGTTATGCCTAACTTTGATCTTTCTTCTCATAATTGTTGTTAGCTATAATAAGACTAAAGCACACAATTACACGCATATGATATATCGAGTAAAACATATTATCACGTAAACATATGTCATTATCAAAACTATCAAATTGGTCCAACAAATTCCCCCTTTTTGATGATGACAAGTCTCATATGATTTCCTCAAGATGTCTTCTTAACAATGTGACTAAGTAATAGTTCCCCCTCAACAAAACACTCCAAAGTTATAGCAACTTTGATCGCAAGAACAAAACAACTTAGCCAAAGTTATAGCTTGAGAGAATTTAAGAGATAACGAGTCTTGACAAGGAGCAAGCTTAAGCAAAGACTCAAATCATATCATTTCTTCCCCCTCTTTGCATCATTGAAAAGACAAGAACAAAGACATGAAACGACTAGAATAACACATGTCAAGGCAAGAAATAGATATGCAAAATACGCAATATAAAACGATATATACCAAGCAAAATCAAGGTGCAAATGTTAATTAAAACTACAAACCACAAAATATATTGTTAAGAGCCATTGGGCCGAATTGGGTAAGTAGAAGGATAAGAAGATCAAGGCATTTTGGGTTGACAGATGATGTTGGGATTAATGTAATCGGGTCGGGTGCGGTACTCGAGAGTAGAAAGACGATCAAGGCACGTCGACACATGAGTAGCTTGGGCGGTGAGGCAAACATCGAAGTGTCGAACCTTCAAAGAAAGAGCCTCCGTCGCATCAAGTATAGTGTGCATCCCCTCACGCATTTCCGAACCGCTTTTCACCAATGCACCTCCTTGGCTCATCAAGAATTGCATCCGATCCCTTTGCCTATACATCTCTTGTCGAATATCGACAACATTCCTCTCTAATTTTGCTAGGCAATCATCAACACCCGTCATCCAAGACCTCAACTCACTACTCGCACCTGAACCGACATGGTCACGGGTAGAGCTAGTGTTCCCCATAGCCACAGTTTTTACAATTTTTTTTTTCAACAACCGCATCAATTTTCCTATCTTGCGCATCAAGGCGCTCCATTACTTTTCCTATAAACACATCCAATTTCGATTCAAGCCCCGAAAAATTAGCCACCATCGGTTTCACAACAACCGAACCACCTTTTTTTTTTTTTCACTAACACCCTCTTGTACCTTTTTTTTTTTAAATCGACGCCTTTTTGTACCTTCAAGCACCGAACCCGACTCGGTTTGGGTTTGGAGTTTGGGTGGTGGTGTTTTTGTAGAGTAAGAAAAGGAATCTTAGGTAATTAATTTTAGGGATATGGTAAGGATGATATTTGGTAAATAAAAAGATATGGTGATGTATTTTTGTTTAGGAATTTCGGCTAACATGGGATTCATGGATAGAATTTGGTTTGATTAGAAAAGTGAATAAGATAGGTTTTTGGCAAATATGTGGTTCATAATTCAATTTCCATAAAACACTAAATATGCAAGATACTCACGTAAAATATATTATATTAAACACAAATATACTAGCAATGAAATATGCGGACACAGTCATATAATCTCGTCTTAGTCTAGCCAGTCACGCAGGTTCACAAAATAAATAAGATGAATTTAATTGCTACCGATTAAACCAATTTCCAACCGCAAAATCTCAAAACGTCTTCTCGCTAACGCCTTTGTTAAAATGTCAGCCCATTGATTGTCAGTACTACAAAATTCGAGTTTAATGTTGCCTTTTTCTACATGGTCACGCAAAAAATGATGTCTAATGTCTATATGCTTAGTACGAGAATGCTGAGCTGGGTTCTTAGAAATAACAATAGCACTCGTATTATCACAGAAAACAGGCATACAACCACCATTAACACCATAATCACATAGTTGTTGCTTTAACCAAAGTAGTTGAGAACATACCAGTCCTGCAGCGATATATTCAGCTTCTGCAGTTGATAATGCAACCGAATTTTGCTTCTTTGAGCCCCAAGTTATTATGCAAGGTCCAACAAACGTAGCAAATCCATAGGTACTTTTTCTATCTAAAGAACATCCCGCATAATCTGCGTCTGAATATCCTACTAGATCGAAATTACACTCAAGTGGATACCACAAATATAAGTTAGATGTACCAATTAAATATCTCAAGATACGTTTAACTGCAATCATATGTGATTCTTTAGGACATGATTGAAATCTAGCACAGACACATACGCTGAACATAATGTCAGGTCTACTTGCAGTCAAATATAATAAAGAACCAATCATACCTCGATATGTAGTCTCATCTACTGACTTACCATTTTCGTCTAAGGTCAACTTTTTGTCAGTTACCATAGGTGTGTCCATTGGATGAGCGTTCTCCATACCAAATTTTCTGATTAGCTCCTTGACATATTTTTGTTGGTGAATCTTTATGCCTTCTTTGGTTTGTTGAATCTGCAGTCCTAGGAAGAATTTCACTTCTCCCATCATGCTCATTTCAAATTCTGAGGTCATAAGATCTGAAAAATACTTGCACAATTTATTGTTAGTAGAACCAAAAATAATATCGTCTACATAAATTTGAGCAACAAGTAAATCAGAACCCTCGGATTTTAGAAACAGGGTTTTGTCGACAGATCCTCTCTTAAAATTGTTTTGTAATAAAAATTTTGACAATCTGCCATACCAAGCCCTAGGCGCTTGTTTCAAACCATATAAAGCTTTGTCGAGTTTAAAAACGTGGTTTTGAAACTTGCTATTCAAAAATCCAGGAGGTTGTTCAACAAAAACCTCTTCTTCCAAATAACCGTTAAGAAATGCAGTCTTAACGTCCATTTGGAACAGTTTCATTCCTTTATGAGCTGCGAAGACGATGAGCAAGCGAATAGCTTCAAGTCTTGCTACTGGAGCGAAAGTCTCGTCGTAATCAATCCCTTCTTGTTGATTATAACCTTGAACGACCAATCGAGCCTTGTTACGAACTATAACTCATGAATCATCCAATTTATTTCTAAATACCCATCGAGTACCAATCACAGTTCGATTAGGAGGTCGTGGCACAAGGTGCCATACTTTATTGCGTTCGAACTGTTGAAGCTCTTCTTGCATAGCCACAATCCAATCGGATTCTGCAAGAGCTTCTTTGATGTTGGTAGGCTCTATGGTAGACAGAAATGAATAGAATGAACAAAAGTTATTTAATTTTCGCCTAGTTTGAACTCCTTTAGTCAAACTTCCTAGGATGCTATCCATAGGATGAGAACTCTTATATTTCCATTTCTTAGAGTTCCTAGGCTTATCATCATCTGATGAACTTTCATTTTCCTCAAATGATCCAGAATCAAGATTGGTTCCCCCTGAGTTGGACTCTGGGGTTACAGCTGAAGTTGGTATAAAAAAAAAAAAAAAAAAAAAAAAAAAAAAAAAAAAAAAAAAAAAAAAAAAAAAAAAAAACAGGAAAAAAAAAGAAAAAAAACAAAAAAAAAACAACTTCAGTTACATCATCTTGGTTCTGGTTCAAAGTTATAGCATCATCAGCGATAACTTCAGTTTCCTTTTCCTTGTTTTGAGAAGAGACATTCGTATCATCAACAATTGTCTCAGTTCTCTGTTCAAGGTCATTTGCGGATTTATCAAGTTCATCATTGATTCCTTCAATAACTTCTTCAATATTTTCTGGCACGTCATCTCTGGAGAGGCGAAAGTCTGGATCATTCATGTCCTCTTCTTCATTCTGTTCACCTTGTTCAAGCACACTATCTTCATCAAATACAACATGAACACTTTCTTCTATGCACAAAGTTCTTTTGTTAAAAACTTTAAAAGCTTTACTATGATTAGAATAGCCAACAAACACAGCTTCGTCACTTCGTGGATCAAATTTGCTCAAATTACTTTTTCCATTATTATGGACAAAACACTTACTTCCGAAGCAACGAAGATGAGCTATATTGGGTTTTCTCCCTCTTAAAAGTTCATAGAGAGTCTTTTTGAGAATAGGTCTAATCATAGCTCTATTGTGCACATAGCATGCAGTACTTATGGCTTCTGCCCAAAAGCTCTTAGAAAGGCCACTACACAAAAGCATAGTGCGGGCCATGTCCTCTAATGTTCTATTCATACGTTCCACGACACCATTTTGTTGTGGGGGTCGTGGTGCAGAAAAGTTATGTCCTACACCATTCTCCCTACAATATTCTATAAAAGCTTGATTATCAAATTCGGTGCCATGATCCGTACGAATGGAAACTAACTTTTTATCATACTTGTTTTGGGCGAGCTTCATTAGTACTACAAACTCATCGGAAGTTTCATCTTTAGTAAATAGAAAGATAGGCCATACATACCTGGAGTAGTCGTCGACTAGGACGAATACGTACCTTGATCCACCGCGGCTTCTAACTTTCATAGGTCCCCACAAATCCATGTGTACCAACTCAAGTGGACGTTCTGTACTTACTACTCGTTTCGGTTTGAATGAAGATCTAACTTGTTTACAACGGGCACATGAGTCACACATCTTTTCTTGTTCGAATTTGATTGAAGGTAGACCCTCAACTAAATCCCAAGACTTGAGTTTCTTTAAAATCGTTGGACTGATGTGTGCAAACCTCTTGTGCCACAAGCATGAATCATCCACAGTGACTTTCATGCACGTAAAGGAACTTGTAGTGACTTTGTTTAAATCAAGCATATACACGTTCCGTTTACGTAAGCCTTCTAAGATAACGTTACTAGTACCTTCAACTATGATACGACAAACATTTGAATGAAAAACGACTTTGTTGCCTTTGTCACATAGTTGAGAGATCCTTAGCAAGTTATGCTTAAGGCCATCTACCAGATATACGTTATTGATAGCATGTGAAGAAGATATACCAATCTTACCTACACCGATTATGTTGCCCTTCTTGTTGTCTCCAAAGGTGACCTTTCCACCGTTGAAGGGTTCTAGTGAAAGAAATAAATTCTTGTTTCCAGTCATGTGTCTCGAACATCCACTGTCGAGATACCATAGATTGTTCTCTTTCACTATTACCTGCAAGAGAATCAAATACAGCTTTTAGGTACCCACGCTAAGTTGGGTCCTTTGTGGTTAGTGACTCTATGTATTTGATCCTTTCTAACCCATACCTGTTTGACAATTCTTTTCTTCTTAGGATAGGGTTTGCTAGGTTTATTATATTGTTTGTTATTGTTGTGACGCACATTAGGTTTAAACGACTGCTTCTGATTCACATTAGGTTTGGATTTTGAAGGTACAGATGTGTAATCGAAAGCCATGTCATAAAACCACCTGAACTCATTGTTTCTAATCTCATCACGTTGAGATTCAGGTTCAGACTCATTGACACTAGACACGTCATGTTCTTTGACAAAATCTGTTTGATTTTTGTTGTCGTTCACATATTTAACACAATTATCTTTGATATGACCGTTGTGACCACAATAATTGCAAATCAGATATTCTGAAAGATTGACGTACTTCCTTCTTCTGAAATCACGGTTAGAAGGAGTGGATTTGCATTTATCATGGTCTCTACGACTATAGCATTCATGACCAATACCTTTCTTCATGTTATTGTTAGACTGTTCGGTAAGGAAGTCTAAGACCTTTTGACTTCCTTCCCACTTATCATGAACTTTTCGTGCATGTAGGAGCAATTCCTTCAAAGACTGAATTTCTTTTTCACACGACGAATGATCTACATTCGAGTCTTTGGAGGGATTGTTCTTTTTGAAATTTTCACGAAAATCATTAAAACGTTTGTTCAAGATAAGTTTCTCCTCATTGTGTTGACTTTTGGCTTGGGAGAATTCAGCCTTCAAATCTTTCAATTGTTGAGAAAGAAAAGAGTTTACTTTCTCATGATCAAGAATAACAACTTCCTTTGCCTTAGCTTGAGATTGTAAAAGCTCATTGACTTTCTTCAATTCTAAAGTTATAGCTTCATTAGCTACAACTTTGGCTTGAAGATGCTTAATGTTGAGCTTCAACTCTGAGATTATAGCTTCATTAGCTATACCTTTAGACTCAAGAGCTTCTTTCTCAACATTTGTCTTGTCTGAAGTTATAGCTGAAGTTGCCATAACTTTAGACTTGAGCTTTTTAGCTTTGGCCTTTAGAAGTTGGTTTTCCTCAGCAATATCAAGAATTTGTTCTTTACGATCTTTCAATTCTAGACTCTGCTCATGACAATGATCTAAGGCTTCTTCAAAATACTTAATTAAAGACTTCTTAGATAAATTCTTAACTTGCTTTTTAAGTTCAAGATGACTAACCACTTCGTCATCTTCTGAATCTGGTTCTGAATCTGAGTTGCCAACAAGACACATCTCGGATTCGCTTTCATTGTCACTGTCAGAAATTAGGTCGAGACTGACGTTGCTTAGACACAGGTTGGCGACTTCCTCTTCCTCTGACTCGTCATCCTCTGTGTCGAGATCTCCCCAGCAATAAGCCATCATCACTTGCTTGAATTCCTTCTTGGTTTTGTCTCGTTGATTTTTGTCTTTGATTTTCTTCCATGTAGGGCAATCTTTGATCATGTGATCATTATCCCCACATTTGAAGCAACCACGACTAGAAAGTGACCCTTTTGACTCAATTGGCTTCTTGTAAGATTTGTTAGTGTTGTTGTTGAACGTTTTCCCTTGTGGTTTGTTAAAGAACTTTTTCTTAAAACGTCTAGCAAATAACACTGTTTCATCTTCAAGATCCGAATCTTGTCTTTCACTAGATTCGGCCTGTAAAGCCACCTTCTTGCTATTACGATCATTTGCCGCATCTTCATCAAGAGTAATCTCATGAGCCATTAGGGTTCCAAGTAGCTCTTGATAAGATAGGTCAGATAGGTCTTTACATTCCTCAATTACCGTCACCTTAGGTCTCCATCGTTTAGATAGACTTCTAAGGATCTTTCTGGCAATTTCCTCGGAGTCAAAAGTTGTTCCAAGATTTTTCAATTCATTAATGATACTGGAGAAGCGAGTAGACATGCTGTCAAGCGATTCATTTTGTTCCATGGAGAACAATTCGTATTTTCGCATAAGTAGAGCTATGCGTTGCTTTTTGACAACAGTTGTCCCCTCATAAGCTAACTCAAGACCATCCTATATTTCCTTGGCAGTAGAACTAGATGAGAAACGATCAAATTCAGTATGGGTCATGCCGTTTTGCAACAGACTAATAGCCTTTGAATTTTTCTCAGCTTTCTTATAATCTGCCTCAACATAGTCATCTTCTTTCTTTTCGATGGAAGTTCCAGTGGCCGTTCCAAGCATGATCTTATTAGG
>JAIUZE010002116.1:0-56309 GCA_022085475.1 Heliosperma pusillum
ACACGCGGAGGCGGATTGCTTATTGATTGTAGCAAAGGGCTTGGAAACGCTCCATTGCCCCAAGTACTTTGAAGACAAAAAGAACGGTTGTGTGACAAACGCAGGTAAAATTCCTTTCATCACTCTATATGATAGATATAACTTTGCTAGTACCTCTTCTTGGGTATTTGATACCGGTTGTGGCTCTCACCTTTGTAATCATGTACAAGGGCTGAGGGACGTGCAAGCACTAGCCAAGGGTGACGTTGACCTACGCATGGGAAATGGAGCTAAGGTAGCCGCAGTTTCCGTGGGCACCTACGTTCTTCTTTTGCCTAATGGTTTAGAGTTGTATTTAAATAATTGCTATTATGTACCAACTCTTACCAAGAACATTATCTCCATTTCCGTGTTAGACATGGAAGGTTTTTCATTTTGTATTAAGAACAACTGTTGTACTTTTGCTTTTAATGAAATGGTTTATGGCGAGGCCATTTCTATTGGAGGTATTTATGGTCTAGATATTGCAAAAGAGGTCTATCATGTAGAAAACAAGAAGCTCAAAACAGGTGAACCTAATCAATCATACCTTTGGCATTGTCGTTTAGGGCACATAAACGCACGACGCATAAAGAGACTTGTTTCATCTAAAGTACTCAAACCATTCGATTACGAATCTTATGGTGTATGCGAATCTTGTCTTCTAGGCAAGATGACTCGTGCTCCTTTTAAAGGGACACGAGCAAGTAAAGTATTAGGACTTATACATACGGATGTATGCGGTCCAATGACTATCCGAGCTAGAGGTGGTTATCACTACTTCATTACTTTTACCGACGACTTGAGTAGATATGGATATGTCTACTTGATGAGGCATAAAGTGATGCTTTTGAAAAATTCAAAGAATTTCAAAATGAAGTAGAAAACCAATTGAATAAAAAGATTAAAACACTACGATCCGATCGTGGTGGTGAATACTTGAACAATGAATTTGATTCACACCTAAAAGATTGTGGTATAGTATCACAATGGACTCCTCCTGGAACACCTCAATTAAACGGTGTATCCGAAAGAAGAAATCGAACTTTATTAGATATGGTTCGATCTATGATGAGTCTAACAGAGCTTCATGATTATTTTTGGGGTTTTGCTATCTTATCTGCAATATTTTCACTAAATCGAAGCCCGACTAAAGCGGCAAACAAGACTCCATATGAGATATGGACAGGAAAAGTCCCTTATTTGTCATTTATGAGAATTTGGGGATGCGAGGCTTTTGTTAAGAATAAGTCTGACGATAAACTCGCACCCAAATCTGACAAATGTCTTTTTGTAGGATATCCAAAGGAATCACGTGCTTATTACTTCTACAATAAACACGAGGACAAAGTGTTTGTGTCTCGTGATGCAGTCTTTTTAGAAAATGATTTTATTTCTAAAAGACAGAGTGGGAGAAAATTTGAACTTGATGAAGTCCAAGAGCCACAAACCGAAAAGGACGACGAGGAAAACGTTCCCTCTTCGTCTGGTACGGTCATTATTCCTTCGGAACCTAGGAGGTCAAGCAGAATTAGTCATCCACCTGATAGATACCTTGGTATTATAGAGGAAGGTGATGACTATAATGTGTTACTTTTTGAAAGTAACGAACCTACTACCTACAAAGCAGCCATTTCTATTCCCGACTCAAAGCTATGGCTAGGAGCCATGCAATCCGAAATGGATTCTATGTACGACAATCAAGTATGGGACTTGGTTGATTTACCTAAAGAGGTACGACCTCTTCAGTGTAAGTGGATCTATAAGATCAAAAGTGGCATAGACAAACATCATGATGTTTATAAAGCTAGATTGGTGGCAAAAGGTTTCACCAAGTTTCATGGTCTTTCATATGACGAAACCTTCGCCCCAGTCGCCATGCTTCGACGTCCATAAGGATTATCTTAGCGGTTTTTCCGCATCATATTATGAGATTTGGGCAAATGGGATGTCAAAACCGCCTTCTTGAATGGATTCCTAGAAGAAGAAGTGTATATGACACAACCTGAAGGTTTTGTGGATCCATCAAACCCTAAGAAGGTATGCAAACTTAAGAGATCCATCTATGGTCTTAAGCAAGCATCCAGGAGTTGGAATCAACGTTTCGATCATGTAATTAAACAAAATGATTTCACTCGAAGTGTCGAAGAACCGTGTTTATACATGAAGTTTAGTGGGAGTAAAGTAACTTTTCTAGTCTTGTATTTAGATGACATACTACTCATTGGGAATGATATTCCAATGCTCACTTCTGTAAAGGAGTGGCTAGGAATACATTTCCAAATGAAAGACTTAGGAGAGGCCCAGCGCATCTTAGGTATCCGTATCTATAGGGATAGATCTAAAAGGATACTAGCATTAAGTCAAGAGACTTATATTGATAAGATTCTTGATCGGTTCAACATGAAAGACTCTAAGAGAGGCTTTATTCCTATGGGAAGTGGGATCACTTTGAGCAAGTCAGAGTGCCCTACGAAAACCGAGGAGATTGAACGCATGAAATTGATCCCTTACGCATCAGCTGTTGGATCAATCATGTATGCTATGATGTGCACTCGTCCCGCCGTTGCATATGCTTTGAGCATGACAAGTCGTTACCAAGCAAATCCAGGTGAGAGTCACTGGATAGCCGTAAAGAACATCCTTAAGTACTTAAGAAGGACTAAGGATTCATTCTTAGTGTTTGGAGGCGAGACTGAGTTACGTGTAAAGGGTTACACAGATGCCAGTTTCCAAACAGATCGGGATGATATGAAATCCCAATCCGGCTACGTTTATATGATGAATGGATGAGCTGTTTGCTGGAAGAGTTTCAAGCAAAGCGTTACAGCGGATTCTACAACAGAAGCAGAGTACCTTGCAGCGTCTGAAGCTGCAAAGGAAGCTGTGTGGATTCGGCAAATTTTGGAAGGACTATCAGTAGTCCCTACTGCCAAAGATCCTATCACAATTTATTGTGATAACAGTTGGGCTATTTTTCAGGCAAAAGAGCCCAAGTCTAGTAACAAATCTAGACATGTACTTAGGAAATATCATGTAATTAGAGATTAACGTGGACAGAAAGGATTTGCATTTGTAAAGGTTGGGACAGATGACGAACATTTGCTGATCCTTTAACCAGCATTTATCAAAGGCTAAGCATGATGGTCTGTAGTCACAATGGTATTGAGACGTGTGCCCAGAATTCCTTTAATATTAATGTATATGTCATAATTTGAATGTTGTTTTTAATTATTTTCATATATGATACTGGCAATTTATTGTTCGAGTTTTATTGAACTCTTTTATATTTAGTTTGCTAAAATTTAATACTTTGTTTAATCCTAATAGTTGTTGGACCCTATTCAAGTGAATAGGACGTACTTAGTAATTTGTCCCTAGTCACTCAACTGAGGGTGACGTCCGTCGAAATGCTAGATTTGTACGTGCGATCGTGGTTGGTTCAGCACCCATGGGGTCATGTATATGACTGGGTCGTTACATAGACAGACTTAAGACACTCTGTCGGACAGTGCAGTAGAGACCCTTAAATCAATTATTTGATGCCTGGTCGTGGCAGAGTCTTCTATCTTATTCCTATCAGTCGATTCTTTTGACTGTCGACCGTCTATCTGAGTCGGTGCAGTTTCCGATTGGTTTTGGTTGATGTTCTAGGTCGTGCCGTAAAAGGAGGCCGATGGACTTCTTCTGGATCATTGTGATCTGCATCATACAGAGTAGATGGATCAACAGGAATTGTCCACCCACGTTGGGTAAAAACATCTTTAGGCCACTCGAGGAGAAGTTACTGTCAATGCGTGGCCATTCTCCGGTCAGACAGTTACTCTCCCTATCGAGAAAACCACTCTAGATATTGTCAATCGCAAGTGCGACCTGAAAGACACCTTGCGTTGAGTGGGAGATGTGATAAAGAGACAAGAGAATCGGTGACGCACACTTGTGTCAGACAAGTGGGAGATTGTTGGAGTAGGTGTCCTCCACAATAGTGCGCCACATAATAAATCTTATTAAGGAATATAATTGGGATATTTATTGACTATATATATGATTAGTCAGTTGATTAACGTAAATCAATAACGGTTGGCTGACTAGAGTTTGACGTTATTGTCGTATGACGGCGGTGATCAACTGATCCCTTTCGGTCACCCCTAAAGGATGAAATCCAAATAGTAACTAATTATTTGTATATGATACAGTTAATTAGTACATTACATATATTCGATATGTACGAGAGTTAATTGTTAGAAATTGAGTTAAGAACTCAAATTCAATTAAGTTTATTTTTCAATTATGTGATAATTGACTAATAAATTTACATATTATTTTAATTCGATTAAATAAGATTTAACTTAGTAATTAATCATTAAATTACTAAACTAGTTGAGGTTTTGAGATAGAGGTAATTAGTTAATTATATTTACAAGGAGTTGTAAAATAAGTTAACTAAGCATTGTGGGACCCATTATATATTGATATAATGGTAAAATATTACTTAAAATGTTAAGTGCATATTATTCATTTAATTGTGTCATATAATTGTTATATGATCAAATTAACACTTAATTATACAAGATAATTAAGCATATGATTAATAAGTATTTGTGGGACAAATATCAAAAATCAAAATGGATCAAAACAAGGCTCACATGGCCGGTCATTTTGAAGTGGATGGTGATGATGGTTGTTCTTATTCATACTCACAAGCAACATGTGCTTATGACATGAATAGTAAACCTAAAATCATTTTATTCACTACAACACATTACCACTTTGCATGGCAATAAAATAAGAAGAAAATATCACTCTTTTGGTGATACATGAGCCGGCCCTCATGGCTATAAAGAGAACAATTGTTGTTCATTTCTTTACTTCTTTATTCTTGCTTATTTTATCATTCATCTCTCAAAACTAAACTTCTCTCTAAAAAAATCTCATATACTAATATTTCTTAAGTATTACTAGTGTAGTAATATAGTCTAATATTAGTAGTATAATATCTATCTTATTATCTAGTTAATAATAAGAGTAGATTATTTGGGTTCATCTTGGTGCAACTTAGAGGAGATCTTCTAGTTTGGAGATTACTTGTGTTCATCCATATTAATAGCTCAAGAACAACAAGAAGGAGTGACGGGCTTATTTTCGGGGTCGTTATTTCCGGAAACTAGCTATGCCAAATAACAATTTATAAAACCAAATCTAGGCTCAAACTAACCTAAGTAAAGGGTAGTAAGGGTAAGACAAGGATCAAACCCAAGAGAAGGCGATGAATGCTAATAATCTAATCTAGACTCTTGCTAAAAACTGATTAAACAAATTAATTAATCTAACCACAAGTTAAACACTAATTGAAACAAAGACTAGAATTACTTACAAACTATGATATTCACAATGGTAAACATGTAGATAACAAATAGGGAGAAAGTTTTTCATGAGAAATGATTGTCAATCCTAGAATCACCAATAACAACTAAATAATCAAAGATTTCAAATAAGGAAAAACAACTTAGTGCAATTATCCCAAGTTCCCCCATAATTTAACAAAGTAAAGATCCCTCCTTTCCTCCCTTCTCTAATTATCTATAGCAAAAACTTCTAAGAATTAGCCACCATGAATTAAACCATCCATAAATGACCCAATACAACTAAACCCATACTTATTAAATCATAAGCATAAACAAAGATGCAAGCTTTAAGCACCAAACCAAAGAAGCATGCTAGAATCATGAACTAAAACATTAAACCATGTTCTAAATACATGATAATCCAAAATCCACTCAAAAGATTCTAACTTTTAAACCAAAGTTACAATCTTTCAAGTTGCTTCAACAAATATCAAGACAAATCAACCAAATTCATCAAGACAAAGCAATTTAATCAAACAAACAATTACTAAGATGGTTAGTCCTAACAACAATTCATTCAACAAAGAAAATCAACAAAGGAAGATGGAATTAAATAGAGAAGGAAGGATTAAAAAGTCTTACAATGCTAAAAGGGAAGAACTTGTTCAAATTACACTAAGCAAAAGAAGATTAGCTACCCATAGTCTTCTTAATACAACCAATTTCTAAGTAAAAACCCATTACAAAAGCCAAACTTGAAGAACAAAAAGAGAGAAATGCTAAGGAAAATATGATGTTGTATGGTGAATGCTTCATGCCCTTGTCTCTCTTCAGAAATCTTCTTTTATACCCTTGGTCCGCAAACCTAGGGGCCTTGAAAGATGGGCTTCCAAAAGACAAGACGAGAAAATGAGAAAAACCCTTGCTGAGAGATGACGCAGGCTGCGTCCTACGACGCAGGCTGCGTCGAACGCTGCCAGATTTTTGCCTTGTTTTTCCTTCTTGACTTTCGTTGACCCCATGGATATTGACCCCGCCTTGACTTCCATTGACCTATTGGGCTTGGTCTTCAAACCTTGATGATTCCTTGCTAGCCCACTTCAAGTTCCGGGTTTTTGGGTCTCGGGTTTTCGGGTTTGACTTTTATTGACTTTCGGGATTTGACTCTCCAAATTGACTTTAAAATACTAAATACTAACATTATTACAAAAACTAAAATTAACATAAAACATAGCTAATGACCCGTAAAAAGTAGAACGAAAGGTTCTAAAAATTAATACTAGACACGACAATATTTGACGTTGTCAAACACCCCCACACTTGGACTTTTACTCGTCCCGAGTAAAACTCGAGATTAGCATAAATGACACGAGCCCAACAAAGTGTGTGTGGAGGTATTGACCTCTCTTCCCTCACTACACCCTTCTTATACTCCCTCTTAAACAATCCACCAATGACAAAAACAAAACAAAAAGACTCAATTCTTGTGACACTCTTCTCTCACTCCCCCTCCTTATATCATCCCTCAAGACTAAAGACACGACATGCCACCTACTCCGACTCAAATCAACTCCTCCCTACTTATAGCTCCCGATAAAGTAGTATGACCATCTTTGCCTTATCCCAAGGCATAGCGAGATGGTCTTTCTCAACAATCTTCACACAAATCCACTCCTTATATCACCCCCTTATTACTCCACTAATGCAAATCATGGTTACTTGGTTGGCCCCAAACTTCACAATTTGCACAACCAAGCGACCACCAACATAAATCCACCAATTTGGAACAAAGTTTTGTGACTCAAAAATAAAAATAAAAGGGTCCTAAACTAGCCTCCTTCCAATTTTCCTCCTTATCACTCCCTTCTTATTCCTCCAAAAATTCTCATCATAGGAAGAATTATGCTCAATTTTTTTTTTTTCATTTTTTCATTTTTTTTTCTTGAAAATCCCTCATTTTGCCTAAGGTGCCCTTTCGGGTTTTCACCTTAGCTTTTCCTTTCCTCTCATTGGTGGCTCGCAACTCGATTCTTCATTTTGCCCGGAATGCCCTTTCGGGTTTTCATTCCGTCCTCGGCCACCTTCCCAATCTTGCCTAGGTGCCCACCCTTGTGGGTTTTCACCTAGCCGGGATTTTCAATTTTTTTCTTTTCTTTTTCTCTTTTTTTTTTCTTTTTCTTTTTCTTCAAAATAAAGACATAAAAAATTTTTTTTACAATGCATCAAAAACAAACTAACTATGTACAATCTTCTCCCCCACACTTAGAATACACAATGTCCTCATTGTGGAGGAGAGGAAAAAATGTTACCTCATCAATTTCCGAAAGGAGAAGATCCCGAGGCACCTCCTCGGTTTCTCCTCCTATCCCTTGCTTCTCTAATCCGTCTTCTTTGCTCCATGCCTTCATCAAGGGTTGCTTGGGTGTAAGGAAAAGGGTAGCCCGGGTTTTGTTGCATGGACATCCCAAAGAGAGAGCTAGCCAATCCATAAACGTCCTCTTGCGCCACCGCATCTTCATAGGAGTCTTGAAGATAGGTGTGGTGGCGCTCATTTTGAGCGCTAAAGTGGTTCGTAGCTTGCTCTCTCCAAGCATTTTGGGTGGCCCACATATCATTTTGCTCTTTCCACCTTTGGTCTTGTTGTTCTCTCCAAAGGCGGGCTTCCTCTTGCCCGTCTAGCATCCTCTTCCATTCCTCATTTTGAGCCCTCTCGGCTTCCCCTCTCAATCTCTCCCTCTCCTCCACAACATTATGCCAATCATCCAAACTCTCAAGCCTACCTCCTTGTAATTGTTGCCAAGTGTTTGAGGCATCTACCCTCCCACTAATGTGTGCCAAGACGTCGTTGGTGCTAGCAAAATAGTTAGCCATTTGTTGTTGCCATGGCTCCACGGGTGTGCTAGAACGACCCTCCGCATCAAACATGGGGGTGTCGGTATCATGGTGGCTTTGGAATGGTGATTGGAAATGAAATGGTGGTGGTTGTTGTTGTTGTTGTTGTTGTTGTTGTTGTTGTTCAAAATTGGTGGTTTGGGAAGGGCCTTGCTCAATTGCAAGTATCTCAATCTCCTCTCTCAAATGCTCACTTCCCCCACCACCTTCTCTCCTTACCCTCCTTTGCCTCAAAGGCACTTCTTCTACCTCCTCCTCCTCCTCCGCACTACTTACCCCCAAACTTTCCTCCCTAGGACATACAAAATCCCACGCCGCGGGTCCTCTAGGTAAAGGATTGTTTTGAGGTCTAGGCAACTTCATGTAGCTTAGCCCGTCACTTCCCAACCAAAACCCTTTTAAGGGTTGCTCCTTGCTAGTCTTAAACATGTGAACTTCTTCTAGCCCAAGACGGTTGTACCTCGTCAAACCCCTACATATGTTCACCGCTTGACCATTAGGAATGCCCCCCTCATAATGCCTTACCAAGAAAGAAATCACTCCCCCACAATGGATGCTCGCCCTTGCCGATTTTTGCCTATGCTTGATGCAAGCTCTCAAAAACAAATCGGCCCAATCCGGGATCCCTACCCCCTCCGGAAGCATAGTCCACAACATAGCCGGATCTTCTCCGGCACTTTGGTGGGTTCTCCCGCGGAGTTGAAAATGGTGGTAAGGAACCTAGTAATTAGGCGGAGTACGGGGTGGGTGATGGCTGACAGTTTGGCATCCTTAGACGGGCCATGGTCATCGGCAATGTTATCCCACATCTGGTGCATTTTGCCCCTTGGGCATCTAATGTCTACCGGTTGCTGGGTGATTTTTAGGATTTGACGGATTTCGGAAGTTGGGGCTTCATGCCAAGTTTGGTTCAATCGGAATCGGTAGGCTTTCTCCGCACCTTCGGGCACATCCAACTCCGACAAGGTTGCTAGAAACTCGTATGCAAAACTCCTATAGGTGTAATCCCAGGAGTTTTGCTCGAGATAAGCCTCTAGCCCTACTTTAGCTAGCATGTCCCTTGTCAAGTCGAACATGCCTAAGGCATGGAGGGTGGTTGGGCAAAAGAATTTGGTTGCTACAAGAGGGTGAGTGGATATTTGATCCCAAATTTTCTTATGTTGAGCTTGCATCCTCTCATAGCCCATGAACACCGTTTCAACCTCGGTGTCGGGCTCACTCACCGCGGCCCTCTTATTTTTTCCCTTGCCAAACAACTTAGAGATCTTTGGTGCCATATCTGCAAAATGTAACAAACAACACACTACAACAATAACAAGCAATCACTCGAAAGATTTTCACTCAAGCAATTCAACAAACACTTGGTGAGCAACACTTTCTACACCTCAAAAAGCTAGTGTTTGTTGAATTTCTTTACCTTACTCAGAAAACTTTATCCAATCCTAACTACACAATCAAGCAAGGGGAAAGGGGAACTCAACCTAAGACTAAAACTAGCCTAATTCGAGCAAAAACTTGAAGGATAATGAAAAAGTCAAGTATGAAGTTATACCTTTGCTTTTCCACAAGATTCAAGCTCCTTGATGATTAGAATAGGTAGGAATTCGACAAGTAGCCTTAAAAACCCAACTAAAGACCCGAAAAAATGAATTTGAGGGAAAAAAATCTAGGTTTTTTTAAGACGGATTTTCTGAGTTTTAGGGTGAGTGAGATTGATTTTTGGGGTTATTGAGTGTAGAATAGTGCTTAGGGAGAAGAATGGGATTGATTTTGATGAAAGTTGTGGAAGATTTGAGTGAGAAAGATGGATTTTGAGGGATTGGGGGTTAAGTTTTGTGCCTATTTCGTGAAAACTGAAAGAGGAAGGTGAGCTTTTGTTTTATGAAGAACACGGGCGAAGGCTGTAGAATAAAACGAAATCTGCGGTCGACGCAGGCTGCGTCCTACGACGCAGGCTGCGTCCTTCACTGCCGGATGGTTCTTGCTTTTTCACTTAGCAAAATTTTTGCTAAGTGATCCAAACACCTCCAAACTTGCAAATTCACTTCAATGGTCCATAATAACCTCCAATATCTAAATTCCATCGATTCCCGAACTTTTTATCCGTGGCACGCATCCCGAGGCGGCCAAAAACTCGCAAAACTTCACAAAACCGTTAGTAACTTCAAAAAATTTTGTTTGATGCAATGTCTAACTAACTTAAAACAACTTAAATGCTAAGATTTAACAAAGAAACTTCAAAGAAATATTCACAAGGATAGAGTATGTACATGTTTTGCCGTTTATTTAGAGTCGATGGCTCGACTTAGCTATTTCAAGCTTTTCAACTTTGATAAATGGGGTCTTCAAGCAAGACCTCTTCTTCCCCCTCCCGGGTACATCCTTGGAAGTAGTGCTTGAGACGGTGCCCATTCACTTTGAGGAGCTTTCCATCCCCGGGCCCCTCCACTTCAATAGCCCCATGAGTAAACACTTTCTTGACGGTGTAAGGTCCAAACCATCTGGACCTCAACTTGCCCGGAAAGAGCTTAAACCGGTTTTGGAACACAAGAACTTTATCACCTTCCTTGAAAACTCTACGGTTTATCATCCCATCATGCCATCTTCTTGTTTTCTCTTTGTAGATGGAAGAGTTCTCATAAGCATCTTGGCGAATTTCTTCAGGTTCTTGTAATTGAAGCTTCCGGTGCATACCGCTCTCATCTTGGTTTTGGTTGAAAGATTTGATAGCCCAATAGGCTTTGTGCTCAACCTCCACGGGGAGGTGGCAAGCCTTGCCATAAATGAGACGGAATGGGGACATGCCAATGGGGGTTTTGAAAGCGGTCCTATATGCCCACAATGCATCAACTAGCCTCTTACTCCAATCCTTTCTATCCGGATTCACCGTCTTTTCAAGTCTTCCTTTAATTTCACGGTTTGAGAGTTCGGCTTGCCCGTTTGTTTGTGGGTGATAGGCCGTGGAAATTTTATGATTCACCCCATACCTCTTGAGAAGGCCTCCAATCACCTTGTTGCAAAAATGGGTCCCCCTATCACTAATGATAGCCCTTGGAAAGCCAAACCGAGAGAATATGTTCTCTTGAATGAAAATGGCTACTACCTTGGCATCAACGGTGGCGGGCGGGTAGGAATTGCTTCAACCCATTTTGATACATAGTCTACCGCTAAGAGGATGTACAAATAACCACCGGAATTTGGAAAAGGGCCCATAAAATCAATTCCCCCACACATCAAAGATCTCACAATATAGAAGAGGTTGTTGTGGCATCTCATTCCTCTTTGTCAAATTCCCCACCCTTTGACATCGGTCACAAGTTTTTACAAATTTGTGGGCATCTTTGAAAAGACTTGGCCAAAAGAAACCGCATTCAAGCACTTTTCTAGCGGTTCTTTGTGGCCCAAAATGCCCTCCACAAGCATAGTCATGACAATGATGTAGGATGGAAGGAATTTCACTCTCGGGCACACATCTTCTCACAAGTTGATCTTGGCAAAATTTCCACAAGTAAGGATCATCCCAAGTATAGTATTTGGCATCGGACTTGACCTTGCTCTTTTGATGAGAAGAGAAATGGCTTGGAAGCCGCTTTGTCACCAAATAGTTGACCATGGTAGCATACCATGGCTCTTCCAATTGTATAGCATAAAGTGACTCATGAGGGAGACCTCCTTCAACCTCCTCAAGAGGGCATGATGGTCTTCCTTCATGGTTAAGCCGGCTCAAATGATCCGCCACCACATTCTTCACCCCTTTCTTGTCTTTTATTTCCACATCAAACTCACTTAGAAGAAGAATCCATCTCAACAACCTTGGCTTGGCATCCTTCTTTGCCACAAGGTATCTAATGGCGGCATGATCGGTGTAGATGATCACCTTTGTGCCCAAGAGATAAGACCGGAATTTTTCTAGAGCATAAATCACACCAAGGAATTCCTTCTCCGTCGTGGAATAGTTCTTTTGAGCATCATTCAAGAGGGTAGAAGCATATTGGATCACATGGGGTCCCTTGTCACTCTTTTGACCCAAAACCACTCCCAATGCATAGTCACTTGCATCGGTCATGATTTCAAATGGAAGATCCCATCGTGGTGCTTGAATAATTGGTGCGGTGACCAATCTCTCCTTCAAGTCATTGAATGCTTTCCTACATTTGTCATCAAAAACAAATTCCGCTTCTTTGTGCAAAAGCTTGCATAAAGGGTTAGCAATCTTGGAAAAATCCTTAATAAATCTCGGTAGAAACCGGCATGTCCTAGAAAAGACCTAATGTCTCGGGTGTTAGAGGGATAAGGTAGGGTTTTGATAATGTCAACCTTAGCCTTATCCACCTCAACCCCCCTTTCCGACACTACATGTCCCAAAACGATGCCACTAGTCACCATGAAAAGACATTTTTCGGAGTTTAAAATGAGGTGAGACTCTTGGCATCGCTCTAAGACAAGAGCAAGGTGTTTAATACATGCATCATACGAGTCCCCATGGACGGTGAAATCGTCCATGAATACTTCTATGATTCGTTCTACATAGTCGGAGAAAATACTCAACATGCACAGTTGAAAAGTTCCCGGAGCATTGCACAAACCAAAGGGCAAACGACGATAGGCAAATGTACCAAATGGGCAAGTGAATGTGGTCTTGACTTGGTCCTCGGGTGCGATTGGGATTTGAAAATACCCCGAGTAACCGTCAAGGAAACAATAGAAAGCTTTCCCCGCTAATCTTTCTAACATTTGATCAATAAATGGTAGCGGGAAATGGTCTTTCAATGTTACCGCATTCAAGCGGCGGTAGTCAATACACACTCTCCAACCGGTTTGGGTCGGGTGGAGACCAAGTCTCCTTGTGCATTCTTGACTACCGTCACTCCTCCCTTTTTGGGTACGACTTGAGTTGGGCTAACCCAACGAGAGTCGGAAATAGGGAAAATGATACCCATTTGCAATAGCTTAATTACCTCTTCTTGCACTACCTCCGCCATGGGTGGATTGAGCCTCCTTTGGGGTTGTCGGACCGGTTTGGCATCCACTTCAAGTCGTATCTTGTGCATGCAAGTCACCGGGCTTATCCCTTTTAGGTCCGCTATGCTCCACCCAAATGTTTCCTTATGCTTTTCAAGTAGTGATACCAATTTGCCTTCTTGGTCCTCGGTGAGTGTGCTTGAAATGATAAGTGGTAAGGTGTTCTTGTCCCCTAGAAAGATGTACTTTAAATGGCTTGGGAGGGTTTTCAACTCGACCTTAGGAGGTTGGATATTGGAAGGGAGGGGCTTGTGGAGTGGAATACTCAAAGCAAACAACTCGGACAAGTTAGCCAGTGCAGGACGCAGGCTGCGTCCAGTGACGCAGGCTGCGTCGTACAACGCAGGCTGCGTCGTGTGACGCAGGCTGCGTCGAGCACTGCCTTGCCCTGTTTTCAGCATCTCTATGACGTTGAGCTCCTCATAAGTTTCTATTGGCTCTTCCTTCTCCAATTCTTCAAGACATTCCTGCACATCAAAGGCCAACAACAAGCGCAAACCTTCCTCTTCCATGGGATTAGTTAAAGCTACCTCGAGTGGGTCTCTATCACAAAGTTTATACATTTGATTCACTAATGGCTCAAAGATATCCAAGAAAAAACAAGATTGATGGTCACTCGGGTGCCTCATGGAGTCATAAATATTGTAAGTTAATCTTTTTCCCTCAAACTCCATAGTCAAACACCCGTTTGAAACATCGATCTTGGTATTTGAAGTTTTCATAAACGGCCTACCAAGAAGGAGAGGGGTGGCACTAGAGCTAGATTCCATATCTAAGACGTAGAAATCCGCCGGAAAGACAAGATTATCGACTTCCACTAGTACATCCTCTACCATGCCCTTGGGGTAAACACTAGACCTATCGGCAAGTTGAATGACTACCCCGGTCTTAGACAAAGGTCCTAAACCTAGGGTCTCATAAATAGATAAAGGCATGACGTTTATAGAAGCCCCAAGGTCTAGCATGGCACGTTTAAAACTTTTCCCCCCAATAGTGCAAGGAATAGTGAACATGCCCGGGTCTCCACATTTCTTTGGTAAATTTTGTTTGAAAATGGCCGACACATGTTCACTCACCCTAACCTTATGGGTTCCCTTCTTTGGATTTCTCCTAGGTGTGCAAAGCTCTTTCAAAAACTTGGCATACCTAGGGACACTATTCAACAAGTTAAGAAGAGGAATGTTAACCTCACATTTCCGGAAAGTCTCATATAAGTCATTCTCCTTGGCATATTTCCTTGTGCTTATCAAAGCACTAGGAAATGGGACTTCCGGTATGTACTCTTCCACTTCATCATCTTCAATAGTGCCTTTGCCCTTCTTTGAAATGTCTCCTTTGGGGTCCTTGCTTGTGGATGTTTCTTTTTCATTTCTCAATATCTCTTCTTGACCAACCACCAATTCTCCTTGGTCTTCAATCTCAATGGTTTCCATTTCAATATTCTTCATCTTTTCCTTTCCCTTGCCAAGGGGATTCACTTCCAACTCCTTGCCACCCCTCAATGTCATGGCACTAGCATTTTCCCTTGGTGGGGGAATGGTTTGAGATGGGAATCTTGTGGAGCTTGAGGCTTGGGATTTTGACAAATTTGAGGCCATTTGGGATAGTTGGGTTTCCAAGTTGTTCACCCTAAGGTTGTTAGCCTCCCTATCCTTCCTTGCTTCCTCTCTATCCCTCCTTGCCTCCTCCCTATCCTTCTCTTGATTGGCAAGAAGTGTTTGCAAGATGTCACTCAAGTTCCCTTGAGAAGAAGAATTCCCTTGATTTGGATTTTGGTTGGGTTGTCTTTGGGGTTGAGAATTATTTGGAAAATTTGAATTGTTGGGTCTTGGGTTGTTGTTGAAATTTCTTTGGGGATTTTGGTTGAAATTTGTGTTTCGGTTTTGGGTTGGATTTTGGGCTCTCAAGTGGTTGAATTGGCCATTTTCAAAACTCTTTGATTTGTCTCCTCCCCACCCCAAAAGATCACGATTTCCCACTTGGTTATACATTCCTCCACCACTTGGGTTTCTAGCATTGTAGTTCCCATACCCCATAGCATTGACACTCTCCATGGTGGCTCCTTGCTCAATCATGATGTAACAAGTATTTGTAGCATGGTCACCTCCACAATAAGAACATTCAAGCGGTTCGGGGTGTTGAGAAAATGTATTACCTTTGTTGACAACCAAGTTGGATACCAAGCTCTTGAGTTCACCCATCTCTTGCATGAGTTTGTGATTTTGAGAGGCATGAGAATCTTCCATGGAAGAAACATTTCTAGAGCTTCCTCCCCTTTCATTCTTCCTCCCGTAGCTTCTTGTGTTCATAGCCAACTTCTCAATAATGTTGTTGGCCTCGGCCACATTAAGTGTATCAATACCACCTCCGGTGGCGGCTATAATCATCCGTTGGTCGTTTTGGCATAATCCTTCATTGAAGGCCGTCAATAGATCATCCCCCGACATTCCATGATAAGGGCACCTTGCCACGAGGCTTTTGAATCGCTCCCAATAGTCATAGAGAGTTTCCCCCATGTCTTGCTCAATGGTAGTGATGAGCTTCTTTGAGTGGTTATGCCTCGAATCCGGGTAGTATTTCTCAAGAAATTTCTTCTTCAAACCCACCCAAGTAGTGACGGAATGGGCCGGAAGACAAAATAACCATTCCTTAGCGGCATCTTGTAGAGAGAATGGAAATGCCCTAAGTTTAAATTGGTCTTCGGTCACTCCTTGAGGGATGGCCCCTTGGCATATCATGTGAAATTCGGCCAAGTGCCTATTGGGATCATTCCCCACCATTCCATGAAATCTTGGCAAATTATGAACAAAGAACCCCTTTAGCTCGAAATTTACATCCCCCATGGGAGGGTATGCGATACACAACGGTTGCTCTTCATAGTTTCTTGCCCGGATCTCACCAATAGTTCTATTATCTTCCATTTCGGGTGGGTAGATGATGTTCAAGGGTGGCGGTCTCCTAGGTGGTGATCTAGGTGGTGACACAAACACTTGTTCTTGTGGTTCTTGAAAAATATTGTTCTCAAACTCCTCTTCACTAGGCTCCCTCCAAAAGGGTCTCCTATAGAGGGGGTTCGAAAACAACCAATTGGAAATGCTACTAGAAGCCGGGTCAATGTCTTGGTCACCAAGTCCCTCTTGTGACCTAGGCATAAACTCTAAAACACTTCAACAACACAATTAGTAACTTAAACACCAAGTAACCTACAAACAATACAAAAGGAAATATTTGAAAAATAATCTAAACAAAGTATGACACTACCAAGAGTTCAATTTGATATTTAGATAAATTGCCTTCCCCGGCAACGGCGCCAAATTTGACGGGCTTATTTTCGGGGTCGTTAATTCCGGAAACTAGCTATGCCAAATAACAATTTATAAAACCAAATCTAGGCTCAAACTAACCTAAGTAAAGGGTAGTAAGGGTAAGACAAGGATCGAACCCAAGAGAAGGCGATGAATGCTAATAATCTAATCTAGACTCTTGCTAAAAACTGATTAAACAAATTAATTAATCTAACCACAAATTAAACACTAATTGAAACAAAGACTAGAATTACTTACAAACTATGATATTCACAATGGTAAACATGTAGATAACAAATAGGGAGAAAGTTTTTCATGAGAAATGATTGTCAATCCTAGAATCACCAATAACAACTAAATAATCAAAGATTTCAAATAAGGAAAAACAACTTGTGCAATTATCCCAAGTTCCCCCATAATTTAACAAAGTAAAGATCCCTCCTTTCCTCCCTTCTCTAATTATCTATAGCAAAAACTTCTAAGAATTAGCCACCATGAATTAAACCATCCATAAATGACCCAATACAACTAAACCCATACTTATTAAATCATAAGCATAAACAAAGATGCAAGCTTTAAGCACCAAACCAAAGAAGCATGCTAGAATCATGAACTAAAACATTAAACCATGTTCTAAATACATGATAATCCAAAATCCACTCAAAAGATTCTAACTTTTAAACCAAAGTTACAATCTTTCAAGTTGCTTCAACAAATATCAAGACAAATCAACCAAATTCATCAAGACAAGCAATTTAATCAAACAAACAATTACTAAGATGGTTAGTCTTAACAACAATTCATTCAACAAAGAAAATCAACAAAGGAAGATGGAATTAAATAGAGAAGGAAGGATTAAAAAGTCTTACAATGCTAAAAGGGAAGAACTTGTTCAAATTACACTAAGCAAAAGAAGATTAGCTACCCATAGTCTTCTTAATACAACCAATTTCTAAGTAAAAACCCATTACAAAAGCCAAACTTGAAGAACAAAAAGAGAGAAATGCTAAGGAAAATATGATGTTGTATGGTGAATGCTTGATGCCCTTGTCTCTCTTCAGAAATCTTCTTTTATACCCTTGGTCCGCAAACCTAGGGGCCTTGAAAGATGGGCTTCCAAAAGACAAGACGAGAAAATGAGAAAAACCCGTGCTGAGAGATGACGCAGGCTGCGTCCTACGACGCAGGCTGCGTCGTGCTGACGCAGGCTGCGTCCTACGACGCAGGCTGCGTCGAGCACTGCCAGATTTTTGCCTTGTTTTTCCTTCTTGACTTTCGTTGACCCCATGGATATTGACCCCGCCTTGACTTCCATTGACCCATTGGGCTTGGTCTTCAAACCTTGATGATTCCTTGCTAGCCCACTTCAAGTTCCGGGTTTTTGGGTCTCGGTTTTTCGGGTTTGACTTTTATTGACTTTCGGGATTTGACTCTCCAAATTGACTTTAAAATACTAAATACTAACATTATTACAAAAACTAAAATTAACATAAAACATAGCTAATGACCCGTAAAAAGTAGAACGAAAGGTTCTAAAAATTAATACTAGACACGACAATATTTGACGTTGTCAAGGAGTTCTTGTTGTGCCCATATTATTTCCATATCAATGTGAGGAAATTTCTTCTTTTATATAAATGTCTTTATATTTGCATGCATGTTACATAGATCATTAAATACTAAATTAACAAGTAATTTAGCAAATAATTAGAGGAGTCTAATTAAGGTCTAATGACTTTCATTTAATACTCAATTCCCCCCCCCCCCCCCCACCTCTTTCGTATTCGATCAATAGACTAGCCTCGTGCTCTTGATTTACAGCAAGTAGTCTGATCCGTTTTTATCTATTTATTTATTTATTTTCCGCTACATTTAATTTTTTTTAATGGATTACAAACACTTAAAGTGTCCCATATTCAATGGGAAATACTATAGTTTATGGAAAAATATGGTGACCCATTAGATAAAGGGTAACGACTGGGAGTGCTGGCTAATCATTAAGAATGGCCCTAATAAGATCATGCATGGATCTATTACTGGCACTTCCACCGAAAAGAAAGAAGATGACTATGTTGAGGCAGATTATAAGAAAGCTGAGAAATATTCAAAAGCTATCAGTCTGTTGCAAAATGGCATGATTTGTACTGAGTTTGACTGTTTCTCATCTGGCTCAACTGCCAAGGAAATATGGGATGGTCTAGAGTTAGCCTATGAGGGAACAACTGTTGTCAACAAGCAACGTATTGCATTGTTAATGTGAAAATATGAATTGTTCTCTATGGAGTGATAAATGAATATTTGCATGATTTTAACCCCCAATTTAGCTCGGTTTTGTATGTCATTTGTGCTTTGTGAAGCCATTTTATGAGCTAATATCGTCTTCTAGGCGAATTCTTATGTTCTAACCTGTTTTGTAGGGAAAGTGACGTTTCTACGCCCTTTTTCTATATTCCCGAGCATTTGCCTAGAACCCGACGATTTGAAGAAGCAAGCTTGACTAAGTCAAAGGCATTTCGAGAAGATTCACTGATTCAAAAGAAAGAAGAAGCAAAGACGATTTCGCAGTTGTCAGAAGATCGATCAGTTAGGCGAAGAAATCATCATTTTACATCAAACCCTATCAACAAACCCGACTCAAAAGGTCAAGAGGGATAATGAAAGTCAAGTCATAGACCAAGGAAGATGAAACGAAAGTCAAAGCATCCAGATTACTACATACCCGATCAGGTAAGTAGTGTACCAGATCGGGTATGTTTACTAATCTGAGCTTTTGCTTCGACTTCCTTTATTTTGTTCTATATGTTTAATGTATGACCCCTTCCCAACGAAACCTACTGCTATATAAGAGTGCCTCATCCACCACATCTCAAGACACTTCTCTACACACAATTAGAAACCCTACTTTTCTTTTTACATTACATAAAAACCTAGATTAGGAGGAGAGAAACCTAGCCTCTCTTCTCTCGTCTAGATCATTTTCTTCTTCCTTTTTGTCCTTAGTTTCTTAGTTTATTTCTGATTTCTCTTCATCAAATGCTTAGCCTAGATCAATAAAAATTCCATCTTTGTAATCTACTTTATGTGGTTCAAGTATTAGAATTCGTGGATCGACTATTCTATGCAAGAAATTTCTATTATGGTTGTTTATATTTCATCATTGTCGTTGTTGATCGTCATCTAGGTATTCCTATTTTAACTTTTGTTTAAAGTCCTTATGTTTCTTATTTGATTGCTATTTTATTTACATGTTATTTTAGATTCAATTTCAATATCGCTGTAATCATTTCATTTCCCTAGATCGTCAATTTAGCGCTGTTATTATCGCCAATTAAAGAGTCTTAAAATATTATCAAAACCAAATAAACATGTCTACCCTACTTTTTATTATTAACATCATCTTAGATCTAAACATCACCATGAGTGAGTAGTCGTTTTTCTAGGGTGTAGGGTAGCCATGTAGGTTGATTAAAAGATGATAATTGGATAAAAAAAATAGTGCTTTTAAAACATTGTGTCTATGCATGTTTGGACTGTAACGATAGTTAACGATTCCTGATCAAAATCATTGACTAAAATGGAATTCTTTTCCAAAGTAGAAATACGTGAATTGAATAGACAAAGCATGACATGGTAGATTAGACCTAGTAAATTGCCTAAAAGCCTGCTAAACCATCTGATCTATGATTGTAGTGAACACATCTTTCTTACGAACTCACAATGAATTATTTGCATGTTCTAAATCCAAGTTCATCAATATGTTAATCTACATGTCTGAACCTACTTCCCTAGATTCTTTTTATAATTTTTAATTCATCACCTGCTTTATTGTTTTCGTTTTGATTTGCTTTTATTTTGTTTTCATTTATGCTTTTTATTAATTTAGAAATCAAAACCCCAAAACTCAGATACTCGTTAGATAAGACCCAATTGCAAGACATTTCACATTTTATAGGAAACACCATCTCTCTGAGGATCGACCCCTACTTCCCTAATTACATTAATTTGTTATTAGCCTAGTATGGGTAATAATCTTTGACCAGGGCTTGCGACAGGCCTGATCAAATTTTGGCGTCATTGCCGGGGAGCACTGTTTAGTTTTCCTTTTTCTTGTGATTTTTATTGCAATTAGTTTTATCTAGTCTTTAGGAACCCAAATTCATTCAGACCTCTCTTGATTTTTTTCATCTTAGCTTTTCAATCTTATGCCCAGATCTTCTAGACTAGGGACCCCTATCACTTTAGACCCCAATCTAGAAAGAACTCTAAGTAGAAGACAAAAGCTATTCAACGAAATCTCAAAAGCTTCTGATACTTCAAGTTTAGACCGTATTCGTGAGAATTACTCGGATATTTTATCTAATCTTGAAGGAGAAGAAGATCCATTCTCATCTCCATTCTCAAAAACCAATCAACCTTCAAACAACACTCCATCTTCATCTTCACAAAAGAAAATGGTTCGACTTTCAGACCATTCCAAACCAACTGCAGATACACTTCCAAGGGGTATTGCTACACCCCAAATCACAGCCCGAAACTTTGAAATCAAACCTGCCTTCATCAGTTTAATAGAAAGAAGTCAATTTGGTGGCAATGCCACAGAAGATCCCAACCTTCATATTCAAAACTTCTGTGACTATTGCTCCACAATTAGACAAACTGGAGTATCCCAAGAGCAAATTAGGGAAATGCTCTTTCCCTTTTCTTTAACAGGAAAGGCTAAACTTTGGATCAATAGCCTTGACCGAGTTGCCTTAGGAATAGCCTACTGAGATAGTCTAGCTCTTGCTTTCTATCAAAAGTACTTCCCACCAGAACGAACCGCACTCTTACTGAGTCAAATCACTGGATTCCGTCAGAGAGGCGATGAAAGCCTTTATGAGGCATGGGAAAGGTACAAAGAATTACAAAGATAATGCCCTCATCATGGCCTTGATTCATGGTTCTTAGCTATCACCTTCTACAACGGTTGTTGTGGCGAATCGCGTCGTATCCTCGACTCCGTTAACAATGGTCGTTTCTATCAGATCGATGTAGAGATTAATAGTGCAACTATCGAGTCAATGGCAATTCACGACTCTCAGTATAGCAACTCACGTGCTATGCCGCTCAAAACCAAGCAGGAAGATTCAAGCAAAGTAGCACTCCTAGAAGCCCAATTAGCCCTTCTGCAGCAACAAGTAGGAAGCTCTTCTCAATCCAAGCAACATGTTAACTTCACTAACCACATAGTGGTATGTGAGACATATGGGGTTGGAGGACACAATTTTCACGAATGTAGGAGTTCGCTAGAGCAAGTCAATGCCTACCAAGCATACAGGCAGGGCAATGCTTTCTCAAACTTCTATAATGAGAACACAAAGAACCATCCTCTTTTGTCCTACAAAAGCACCAACATTCAGAACCCCCACCATCAGATTCAACAACCATTCATAACACATCAACAGAAGCCCTATAATCCACCTGGTTTTCAAAACCAGAGACCTCCATTTCAACCTAACTTCAATCAACCTTACCAACACCAACACCGACACCAACACCAACACCAACCACCCCAAAATCAAAGCCAACCCAATGACTCAAGCCTAAGCAAAATTGAATCCATGCTTCTCCACGTTGTTCAAAAACAAGATTTAATGTTTGCTCAACTTCAAAAGAGTGATCAAGCTCAAAATGCTGCCATCAAGATGCTTGAAACTCAAATGGCCCAATTGGCTGCCTCTAATACCCAAAGGAAACAAGGCCAACTCCCACCTCATGGTGAGCAACCGAGGGACACCGCTAATGCTATCACCCTTAGGAGTGGTACCACTTATAAGGAACCTCAGCAACCAAAGGAAAAAATAGTTGAACCAACACCAGTAGAGAGCAAAAAAGATTCCCAACCATCCACCGCTAAGGAAGCGGAAAACAAAGAAAAGAAGGATGAACCTGTGAAGGAACCCATCTAAATCCAAGTTCTATTTTCCCAACGCTTGAGGAGAAATCATAAGGAAACCCACTTTAGCAAGTTCATGGAAGTGGTCAAAAACCTCCAGGTAACGGTTCCCTTCACTGAATTGATCACTCAAATCCCTTCTTACACAAAATTCATGAAGGATATCTTAACTAAGAAGAGGACTTTAGATGATGTTGAAATCATAGCATTCATAGCTGAGTGCAGTGCTTTGTTGCAAAATAAGTCCCCTCCTAAGTTAAAGGATCCCGGTAGTTTCTCTATACCTTGCACTATAGGCACCTACACAATCGATAAAACTCTATGCGATCTAGGTGCCAGTGTAAGCGTCATGCCCTATTCCATATGTGAAAAGTTGAATATGGGAATTCTCAAATGCACCAGTGTCAATCTGCAAATGGCAGACCGTTCTTTAAAACAACCTATGGGAGTTTTAGAAGATGTGCCAGTCAAAGTAGGAAAGTTTTTCATTCCCGTCGATTTCATCGTGCTATATATGGCTGAAGATTCTCAAATCCCTGTTATTTTAGGAAGGCCATTTTTACACACTGCCGGAGCAGTAATCGATGTTAAGAATAGAAAACTGACACTAGAAGTAGGTGATGATAAAGTCACCTATAACTTGAACAGTGCAATGAAAAGCCCCATGCTAGAGGAGTCATGCTGGTTTATTGATATTGTCGACTCCATTTTTGATGAATCTCTGTATCCATCAATAATCGAGGATCCTTTATTGGCAATCTTGTTGTTGGAGGATATCTCTGAGAATGACAATTTCGAGATCAGTGAGCTGGAAAAGGACCTGACCGAAGAAGAGATACCGTCAGAAGAAATTAAAGGGTTCATAAGCTTGATTGATACTCCGGCCAAGGCAGAAGTACAAAAACCTAAACTAAAACCTCTTCCCTCGAATCTAAAATATGCTTTTTTAGATGAATCTGAGTATTGCCCAGTCATAGTGAGTGCTGTCCTAGATGAAAATCAGTTAACCTCACTATTGATTGTCTTGAAAAAGCATAGAAAGACAATAGGTTACAAACTCGAAGATTTAACAGGCATAAGCCCAGACTTTTGCATGCATATAATCAATTTAGAAGAAGGCCAAAAACCTTGTGTTCAAGGTCAACGCCGTCTTAATCCCAACATGCAGGAAGTAGTTAAAACTGAAGTTATGAAATTGCTAGATGCTGGCATAATCTATGCAATCTCTGACTCTAAATGGGTTAGCCCCGTTCAAGTTGTTCCCAAGAAAGGAGGAACAACAGTAGTCAAAAATGAGAAGAATGAGCTCATCCCCACAAGGATTGTGACGGGATGGCGTATGTGTATTGACTGCAGAAAGCTAAATCAATCAACTAGGAAAGATCACTATCCTCTACCCTTCATTGACCAAATGCTAGAGAGGTTAGCTTGTCACAAGTATTTCTGTTATCTAGATGGTTACTCAGGATTTTTCCCAATCCCTATCCACCTTGAGGACCAAGAGAAAATCACCTTCACCTGTCCCTATGGTACTTTCGCTTATCGCAGAATGCCATTTGGCTTGTGTAATGCACCTGCCACTTTCCAGCGTTGCATGACCAGTATCTTCTCAGATTTTGTTGAATCTATCATGGAAGTATTTATGGACGACTTTAGCGTCTATGGCATTTACTTTGATCATTGTTTGACAAATCTATCCAGAGTTCTAAAACGCTGTGAAGAAGTCGACCTTGTTCTCAACTGGGAAAAGTGTCACTTCATAGTGAACGAAGGTGCAGTTTTAGGTCACATCGTTTCAGAGAGAGGTATAGAAGTGGATCGAGCTACGATCCAAGTTATTGAATAGCTGCCACCCCCTCCTAATGTAAAAGGAATCAGGAGTTTCCTTGGCCACGCCGGTTTCTACCGACGATTTATAAAAGATTTTTCATAGATAGCCAAGCCCCTGACTGAGCTCCTTTTCAAGGACGCACCTTTCAATTTCACAAAGGAATGCCTTGAGTCATTCAACAAAATCAAACGTGCTTTGATCACCGCACCTATAATCCAGTCGCCTGATTGAAATCTGCCCTTTGAACTGATGTGCGATGCGAGTGATTATGCCGTAGGAGTTGTTTTAGGGCAAAGAAAGGAAAAGTTTCTTCATGCGATTTACTATGCTAGTAAAACCCTAGATCCTGCCCAAATCAACTATGCCACCACTGAGAAAGAACTTCTCGCCATTGTCTATGCCTTAGACAAATTTCACTCGTACCTAATAGGATCAAAAGTTATTCTCTACACTGACCATGTTGCGTTGAAATATCTGTTTTCAAAGAAAGAGGCAAAACCTAGACTTATCTGCTGGATCTTACTCCTTCAAGAGTTTGATTTAGAGATCCGGGATAAGAAAGAAGTAGAGAATGTAGTCGCTGACCACCTCTCAAGGATAAGAGTAACTGAAATAGGATTACCAACGCCAATTAATGATTCGTTCGCTGATGATTCATTAATGGCAATTGCGGACTCTTCTCCTTGGTATGCTGATATTACCAACTTCCTTGTCAGTCGCCAGCTACCCTCCGACCTTTCTTATAACCAAAGAAAGAGATTTTTGCGTGATGCAAAATTATTTGTTTGGGATGACCCCTATCTTTTCAAGCAGTGCTCAGATGGTCTATATAGACGTTGTATCCCCCAAAGGGAAGTAAAAGGAGTTTTAGAAGGATGCCACTCATCTACTTATGGTGGTCATCATGGTCTGTCCAAGACCGTAGCGAAAGTCTTACAATCCGGGTTTTTCTTGCCCTCGATGTTTAAAGATTCAAGAGGCTTTGTTATGGCTTGTGATGCTTGTCAACGAATGGGTCAAATATCCAAAAGACATGAAATGCCTCAAAACGGCATATTAGAAGTCGAGATATTCGATGTCTAGGGTATTGACTATCAAGGACCATTCCCTTCTTCAAATGGAAATCGTTACATTTTAGTCGCTGTCGACTATGTTTCAAAGTGGGTAGAAGCAATTGCCACCCCCAACAATGATGCTAGAGCTGTGATACGACTATTTAAAAAGATCATCTTTCCGTGTTTTGGTGTACCCAGAGCCGTGATAAGTGATCGAGGAACTCATTTCGGAGAAAAGCAGTTAGACACTCTGCTTGCCAAGTATGGTGTGTATCACAGACGAGGTTTAGCCTACCACCCCCAGACCAGCGGTCAACTAGAAGTTTCGAACAGAGAGCTAAAAACAATTCTTCAAAAAGTAGCCTCGAAATCTAGAACCGATTGGAGTAATAAGCTCGATGACACCTTATGGGCTTATCGCACAGCTTTCAAAACCCCGATTGGAACATCCCCCTATCGGTTGGTTTATGGAAAGGCCTGTCATCTCCCCGTTGAGTTAGAGTACAAAGCTCAATAGGCTATCAAAAACTTAACTTAGACACTAAGATTAGCGCTGATAGACGACTTTTGAAACTGAATGAGCTAGAAGAGTTTCGTTTGCAAGCTTACGAGAATTCTAGGATTTATAAAGAGAAAACGAAGCGTTGGCACGACAACAGAATAATAAGAAAAGAATTCAATGTCGATGACCAAGTACTTCTCTTCAACTCCCGTTTGAAAATTGTTCCGGGAAAACTTCGATCAAGATGGTCTAGACCATTCACTGTCACATATGTAAGTAAATACGGTTATGTGGAAAAAATGACTAGTAATGGTGAAAAATTCAAGGTCAATGGACACCGATTGAAACTCTACTACAACAATTCCATTATCGGATGCTTAGATATTGTCTATATTGAGCGTCAATCCCCAACCAGATGATTTCATAGGAGTATTCGTCGAGCGGGACGTTAAACCAGCGCTTCTCGGGAGGCAACCCGTGTTTCCTTTCTTTTTGCATTTTATTTTTGCTTTCCCTTTTTCGTTGTTTTGTTAGATTTACTTTGCAGATGAAAGAGTTTTTGAAGAATCTATGAAGATCTTCCTTGTCAAGTCCAAAAGACTAGCTAGTGGGAGTCCGCGCTGACTAGTAAGCTTCACTCTCCTTTGATCTTTTTTTTTTCCCTTTTTACCCTTCTTCCCATTGAGCATCTCGTTGCATATTTAGTCTTTGTGCTCACATTGAGGACAATGTGATGTTTAGCTTGGGGGAGGGATTGCATTTTCCTATTTTGCATTTTAGTGGTTTATATTTTTCAAATTTTTGAATAAGAGAAAAATTTAAAATTTTGAACATAATTGAATGCTTTTCATGCTTTGCTTGCTTGTTTACTACGCTATCATGTTACATTTCCCAAACTAAGAGCTTTCAAAAGATAATGATTCAATATTCATTGAATTTTGCATACATGGGGAAGTCTTGTACACAGTAGGCATGGAATGAATCAATAGATGAGTACGCTTGATCTTGACATTTGGCAAGTTACATATATTGTAAGGTAGAACTTCTTTAGACTGGTACATCTATACCCTGTCTCATTAAGGTGTGTGTAGTTCTCCTTGTGATGTGTGTCATGTCAAAACGCATAAGTATGGTTCTCATTTCATTCCTATAAGCATTGCATTCATGATTCACTAAGATTTGAAGCCTTTTTCACTTTGAATTACCCCTCAAAATTAGCCCCTTCATCCAAATGTTTCACAAGATAACAGCTACATATAAAAACTGCCTACCTTGTTGAGTTAGCAGCTAGACTATGGTGTATGGGTGCTCTTTTGAGAAGATTTGTTCTTTTATGTCAAAGTGAATTTGGGAGAACCAAAATGTTCCAGAAGTGATGTTATCTTCAGAAAAAAAAAATGAAAAAAAATGAAATAGAAAAACGAAAAAAATTGAAAAAGAAAAAAATCGAAAAAAAATAAAGAAAAATAAATAAAAGAAGAAGTTGTGAGTATCTCCTCAAAATGTCAATTCAATGTTTAGAAGGAGTTCACTCTTGTGTTTCGTGTGTAATAAGCCAATCCGTTCCTTCTGGCTTCGTTATTCGTCTTTTGGGAATTAATCGAAAGTTTGCATTGAGTATTCATTTATCATTGGTCAGTTGCTAGCTCATTCTAACCTTCACATGACGATAACTGTTTATCCACCTTTCACCCATTTCCCAAAGCCTTCTTCATATTTTTTTTTTTCCGGCTTCTTTTCTATGTGCATTGTGATCTTTGACTTGTGTTTTGAATTATTTACCATATTAGAATGCGGACACATTTTCATAAGTCGTAGATAGGTGAGTGTCTCAAAAACATTTACACATAAAGAAATCACCTTTTGCATACATGAGTGTTCGAGTGTGCCGTGAGAGTCCATTTGTCAAAAAGATCATGCAAGAGCCGAAAATTCTGTAGTGAAATTCTTTGTGTTGCGTCGTTATGTAAATCTCAGCCATGTTTATGTAACATTCTTGCCCACGTTGTTTTTGGGTTATGATTCATTATGTTTCCAAAGTTTTACGTTGAGATTTGTTTCTTGATGGTGTAGTAGCCAATGCTTGCAACCCTTGTCCTGGTATTGTTTGTTATGTTTTCTTGAGGACAAGCAAGGGTTTAGCTTGGGGGAGTTTGATAAGTGAATATTTGCATGATTTTAACCCACAATTTAGCTCGGTTTTGTATGTCATTTGTGCTTTGTTAAGCCATTTTATGAGCTGATATCGTCTTCTAGGCGAATTCCTATGTTCTAACCTGTTTTGTAGGGAAAGTGACATTTCTACGCCCTTTTTCTATATTCCCGATCATTTGCCTAGAACCCGACGATTTGAAGAAGCAAGCTTGACCAAGTCAAAGGCATTTCAAGAAGGTTCACTGATTTAAAAGAAAGAAGAAGCAAAGACGATTTCGCAGTTGTCAGAAGATCGATCAGTTAGGCAAAGAAATCATCATTTTACATCAAACCCTATCAACAAACCCGACTCAAAAGGTCAAGGGGGATAATGAAAGTCAAGTCATAAGCCAAGGAAGATGAAACGAAAGTCAAAGCATCCAGATTACTACATACCCGATCGGGTAAGTAGTGTACCCGATCGGGTATGTTTGCTGATCCGAGCTTTTGCTTCGACTTCCTTTATTTTGTCCTATATGTTTAATGTATGACCCCTTCCCCACGAACCCTACTGCTATATAAGAGTGCCTCTGCCCCCACATCTCAAGACACGTCTCTACACACAATTAGAAACCCTACTTTTCTTTTTATATTACATAAAAACCTAGATTAGGAGGAGAGAAACCTAGCCTCTCTTCTCTCGTCTAGATAATTTTCTTCTTCCTTTTTGTCCTTAGTTTCTAAGTTTATTTCTGATTTCTCTACATCAAATCCTTAGCCTAGATCAATAAAAATTCCATCTTTGTAATCTACTTTATGTGGTTCAAGTATTGTAATTCGTGGATCGACTATTCTATGCAAGGAAATTCTATTATGGTTGTTTATATTTCATCATTCTCGTTGTTGATCGCCATCTAGGTATTCCTATTTTATCTTTTGTTTAAAGTCTTTCTGTTTCTTATTTGATTCCTATTTTCTTTACATGTTATTTTAGATTCAATTTCAATATCGTTGTAATCATTTCATTTCCCTAGATCGTCAATTTAGCGCTGTTATTATCGCCAATTAAAGAGTTTTAAAATATTATCAAAACCAAATAAACATGTCTACCGTAGTTTTTATTATTAACATCATCTTAGATCTAAACATGACCATGAGTGAGTAGTCGTTTTTCTAGGGTGTAGGGTAGCCATGTAGGTTGATTAAAAGATGATAATGGGATAAAAAAAATTGTGCTTGTAAAACATTGTGTCTATGCATGTTTGGACTATAACGATAATTGACGATTCCTGATAAAAATCATTGACTAAAATGGAATTCTTTTCCAAAGTAGAAATACGTGAATTGAATAGACAAAGCATGACATGATAGATTAGACCTAGTAAATTGCCTAAAAGCCTGCTAGACCATCTGATCTATGATTGTAGTGAACACATCATTCTTACGAACTCACAATGAATTATTTGCATGTTCTAAATCCAACTTCATCAATATGTTAATCTACATGTGTGAAACTAATTCCCTAGATTCTTTTTATCATTGTTAATTCATCACCTGCTTTATTGTTTTCGTTTTGATTTGCTTTTATTTAGTTTTCATTTATGCTTATTATTAGTATAGAAATCAAAACCCCAAAACCCAGATACTCGTTAGATAAGACCCAATTGAAAGACATTTCACATTCTATAGGAAACACCATCTCCTTGAGGATCGACCCCTACTTCCCTAATTACATTAATTTGTTATTAGCCTAGACTGGGTAATTATCTTTGACCAGGGATTGCGACAGGCCCGATCATGGAGCAAAATGAATCGCTTGATAGCATGTCCACTCGCTTCTCTAGTATCATCAATGAATTGAAAAATCTTAAAAAAACTTTTGACTCCAAGGAAATTGCTAGAAAGATCCTTAGAAGTCTATCAAGACGATGGAGACCTAAGGTGACCGTATTTGAGGAATGTAAAGATCTATCTAACCTATATTATCAAGAGCTACTCGGAACCCTAATGGCTCACGAGATTACTCTTGATGGCGATGAGGCAAACGATAGCAATAGTAAGAAAGTGGCTTTACAAGCTGAGTCTAGTGAAAAACAAGATTCGGATCTTGAAGATGAAACAGTGTTATTTGCTAGGCGTTTTAAGAAAAAATCTTTAATAAAAAACAAGTAAAAACGTTTAACAATAACACTAACAAATCTTATAAGAAGCCAATCAAGTCAAAAGCGTCTCTCTCAAGTCGTGGTTGCTTCAAGTGTGGGGACAATGATCATATGATTAAGGATTGTCCTACCTGGAAGAAAATCGAAGACAAAAATCAACGAGACAAAACATAGAAGGAATTCTAGCAAGTCATGATGGCTTATTGCTGGGGAGACCTCGACACAGAAGACAACGAGTCAAAGGAAGAAGAAGTTGCCAACCTATGTCTGAGCAACGTAAGTCTTGACCTAATATCTGATAGTGACAATGAGAGTGAATCTGAGATGTGCCTTGTCGGTGATTCAGATTCAGAATCAGATACAGAAGATGATGAAGGGGTTAGTCATCTTAAACTGAAAAAGAAAGTTAAGAAATTGTCTAAGAAGTCTTTAATTAAGTATTTTGAAGAAACCCTAGACCCTTGTCATGAACAGAGTCTAGAATTAAAAGATCTTATGAAACAAATTCTTGACATTGCAGAGGAAAACCAACTTCTGAAGGCCAAAGCTAAAAAGCTCAAATCTAAAGTTATGGGTACTTCAGCTACAACTTCAGACAAGACAAATGTTGAGAAAGAAGCTCTTAAGTCTAAAGTTAAAGCTAATAAAGCTATAACCTCAGAGTTAAAGCTCAACATTAAGCATCTTCGAGCTAAAGTTATAGCTAATGAGGCTATAACTTTAGAATTGAAGAAAGTCAACGAGCTTTTGAAATATGAAGCTAAGGCAAAGGAAGTTGCTATTATTGATCACAAGAAAGAAAACTTTTTTCTTTCTCAGCAATTGAAAGATATAGAGGCTAAATTCTCCCAAGCCAAAGATCAACACGATAAGGAGAAATTTATCTTGAACAAACGCTTTAATGATTTTCGTGAAAATTTTTAAAAGAACAATCCTTCCAAAGACTCGAATGTAGACCATTCGATATGTGAAAAAGAAATTCAGTCATTGAAAGAATTGCTCCTACATGCACAAAAATTTTATGATAAATGGGAAGGAAGTCAGAAAGTCTTAAACTTCCTTACCGAACAGTCTAACAATAACATGAAGATGGGTCTAGGACATGAATGCTATAGTCGAAGAAACCATGATAAGTGCAAATCCACTCCATCTGACCGTGATTTCACAAGAAGGAAATATGTCAATCTTTCAGAATATCTGAATTGCAGTTATTGTGGTCACAATAGTCATGTTAAAGAGAATTGCGTTAAATATGTCAACGACAACACAAATCAAACTGATTTTGTTAAAGAACATGACGTGTCTAGTATTGATGTGTCTGAACCTGAACCTGAACTTGAAGAATTTAGAAACAATGAGTTCAGATGGTTTTACGACATATCTTTCGATTACACATCTAAACCTTCAACATCTAAAGTGAATGTCAATCAAAAGCAGTCATTCAAACCTAGTGTGCGTCACGATAATAGAAAACCTAGAACGTACTATAATAAACCTAGAAAACCCTATGTTAAGACCAAAAGAATTGTAAAACAGGTATGGGTTAGGAAGGATCAAATATACAAAGTCACTAACCACAAAGGACCCAACTTAGCGTGGGTACCTAAAAGCTGTATTTGATTCCCTTGCAGATAATAGTGAAAGAAAATAATCAATCGTATCTCGACAGTGGTTGTTCGAGACACATGACCGGAAATATGAATCTTTTTCTTTCACTAGAGCCCTTCGATGGTGGCAATGTCACCTTTGGAGACAACAAGAAGGGCAAGATAATCAGTGTAGGTAAGATTGGTATATCTATTTCACATGCTATTAATAGTGTATATCTGGTATCTCTCAATTATGTGACAAAGGCAATAGAGTAGTTTTTCATTCAAATGTTTGTCGCATTATAATTGAAGGTACTAGTAATGTTATTCTAGATAGTCTACGTAAAAGGAACGTGTATATGATTGATTTAAACAAAGTTAGTACAAGTTCCTTTACATGCATGAAAGTTACAGTAGAGGAATCATGCTTGTGGCACAAGAGGTTTGCACACATTAGTCCAACAACTTAAAAGAAACTAATTGTGGGATTTAGTTGAGGGTTTACCCTCAATCAAACTCGAACAAGAAAAGTTGTGTGTCTCATGTGCCCGATGTAAACAAGTTAGATCTTCATTCAAACCAAAACGAGTAGTAAGTACAGAACATCCACTTGATTTGGTTCACATGGATTTGTGTGGACCTATGAAAGTCAGAACCCGTGGTGGATCAAGGTACGTATTCGTCCTAGTCAGCAACTACTCAAGCTATGTATGGCCTATCTTTCTATTTACTAAAGATGAAAATTTCGATGACTTTGTATTATTAATGAGGCTTGCTCAAAACAAGTATGATAAAAAGTTAGTTTCCATTTGTACGGATCATGGCACCAAATTTGATAATCAAGCCTTTATAGAATATTGTAGGGAGAATGGTGTAAGACATAAATTTTCTGCACCAAGAATCCCACAACAAAACGGTGTTGTTGAACGTATGAATAGAACACTAAAAGACATGGCTCGCACTATGCTTTTGTGTGATGGCCTTCCTAAGAACTTTTGGGCCGAAGCCATTAGTACTGCATGCTGTGTGCACAATAGAGTTATGATTAGACCAACTCTCATAAAGACTCCCTATGAACTTTTAAGAGGGGAAAAACCCAATATAAGCCATCTTCGTTGCTTCGGTAGTAAATGTTTTGTCCATAATAATGGAAAAAGTAATTTAAGCAAATTTGATCCACGAGGTGACGAAGCTGTGTTTGTTGGTTACTCTAATCATAGTAAAGCTTATAAAGTTGTTAACAAAAGAACTTTGTGCATAGAAGAAAGTGTTCAAGTTGTATTTGATGAAGATAATGTGCCTGAACAAGTTGAACAGAATGAAGAAGAACACATGAATGATCCCAACTTTCGCCTTTCAAGGGATGACTTACCAGAAATCAATGAAGAAGCTATTGAAGGAATCAATGATGAACTTGATAAATACGCAAATGATTTAGAAAAGAAAATTGAGACAATTGTTGATGATACGAATGTCTCCTCTCAAAATAAGAATAAGGAAACCGAAGTTATAACTGATGATGCTATAACTTTGGACCCAGATCAAGATAATGTAACTAAAGTTGTATCAACTTCAGCTACAACCCCGGAGTCAAGCTCAGGGGGAACCAATCTTGACTCTGAATCATTTGAGGAAAGTGAGAGTTCATCAGATGATGATGAGCCTAGGAACTCTAAGAAATGGAAATATAAGAGTTCTCATCTTATGGATAGTATCCTAGGAAGTTTGAATAAGGAAGTTCAAACAAGACGAACATTAAATAACTTTTGTTCATTCTATTCTTTTCTGTCTACCATAGAGCCTACCAACATCAAAGAAGCACTTGCAGAATCCAACTGGATCGTAGCAATGCAAGAAGAGCTTCAACAGTTCGAACGTAATAATGTCTCGCATCTTGTGCCACGACCTAAAAATCAAACTGTGATTGGTACTCGATGGGTATTCAGAAACAAATTGGATGACTCAGGAGTTATAGTTCGTAATAAGGCTCGATTAGTTGTTCGAGGATATAATCAAGAGGAAGGGATCGATTATGACGAAACCTTTGCACCTGTAGCAAGACTTGAAGCTATCCGTATGCTTATCGCCTTCGCAGCTCATAAAGGAATGAAATATTGCCAAATGGACGTTAAGACTACTTTTCTTAACGGATATTTGGAAGAAGAGGTTTTCGTAGAACAACCGCCCGGATTTTTAAATAGAAAGCTTCAAAACCATATTTTTAAACTAGATAAAGCTTTATATGGTTTGAAACAACCGCCTAGGGCATGGTACGACAGATTGTCCAAATTTCTATTACAAAATAATTTTAAAAGAGGATCTGTCGACAAAACCCTATTTCTAAAATCTGAGGGTTCTGATTTACTTGTTGCTTAAATTTATGTAGAGTATATTATTTTTGGTTCTAGTAACAATAAATTGTCCAAGTACTTTTCAGATCTAATGACCTCAGAATTTGAAATGAGCATGAAGGGAGAATTGAAATTCTTCCTAGGATTACAAATTCAACAAACTGAGGAAGGTATAAAGACTCACCAACAGAAATATGTCAAGGAGCTAATCATGAAATTTGGTATGGAGAACGCTCATCCAATGGACACACCTATGGTAACTGATAAAAAGTTGACCTTAGACGAAAATGGTAAGTGTGTCGATGAAACTACAGATGGAGGTATGATTGGTTCTTTATTATATTTAACTGCAAGTAGACCTGACATTATGTTTAGCGTATGTGTATGTGCTCGATTTCAATCATGTCCTAAAGAGTCACATATGATTGCAGTTAAACGTATTTTGAGATATTTAATTGGTACATCTAATCTATACTTATGGTATCGACTTGAGTATAATTTCGATCTAGTAGGATATTCAGATGCATATTATGCATGATGTTCTTTAGATAGAAAAAGTGTAACAACCCGAAATGTACCCTATTTTTCTAGTGAAAATATTTTACGAATACTTTTCAGCATATTTAAGTTTTAATATAGAATTTATTGTTTCCAGTCGAATTTGAAATTTCCGAGTTCGTATTTGGAATTTCTGAGAGATTCCATGAGAATCCCGTTTTAAGTCAACTTTGACTTTCGTTGACTTTTCCGACTCACCCCGTATATTGAAAGATCGAAATTATATTTGAAAAATAATAAATTTAATTTATTTTTATTAAGATTTATTTGAATTTATGATAATTTAATATAATTATTTTGAATTTATTCGGAATTTAAGAGAAGGTTTTACGGTTTAACCCGAACGTCATTTAACTATTCCCGAGTCATCTTAAATCCCGAAACAAACCCGAAACCCGACTTTGGCATGAGTCACACGCCCCATGTCACCTTTTTCCACTCACTTTAGATCTTTTAATTCTTTTGATTAAACTAATACGAATATCTAAGATATTTGTAACTTTATCGATCCGTCAACTTAAACTCCGCGAATCGCTTAAAAACAGACCCGATTTCTACATACTCCACACGACTCCCTCTCCTCTCATAGAACTTGATATTTTCTTTCTTTTGATTACAATAACATAATATCTAAATGATATCTAGATATTTGATTAAACTATCATTAAATCTAATGATATCTAATTAATTACCATAATATAATTATAAAACCCGAGTCAATCCCGTAACAACAATTTCAAAACCCGACTCACTAATTCCTCTATAACTACACGGTACTCCTACCCCATTACTCACTAATTATCTTCTTATTTTACACTAAATCAACTTAATATCTTTTTAATACTTTCTTTAATATAATCATAATCGTTCTTCATCGTTCTTCATCGTTCTTCATCGTTCTTGAGCAAAATCGTCACAAAACCTTCGTTACTTGTTCAAATCCGTCCTAACTTATATTTCTAGAGTCTCCTCTTCGCTCTTCATCTCCACGTACGTTTTATTTCCAATTCCGACAAAATCGTTTTCAACACTTTAATTGTTGAAATTCAAGTTTTAATTTTAATAATGTTATTCTTGTCATTTCTTATAGGAGAAGATTTTGAAGACGAGTTTGGTGACTCGTATATTTTAGAAGAAGATTAGTAGACGGGTTTATACTTCTTATTTTTGGTGCTACTTGATTTTGTGCTAGCTAAGGTAACAATTCCGAGTTACTCGACGAATTAATGTTACATACTTTTGTTTTTGTTCATGTTATTGTTATTTATGGTTTTGGTAGTAACATGATAAGTAGTTATGATTATTATGTTGTATGGAATTTTTAACATGTTTAGTGTTCTTGACATATTTGGATGATTTATTTATAACCATGATTTTTGTATGAATGATGGTTAAATTGATTGTTAAAAATGGATGTTTGTTAATTAAAACATGTTAGAAATAATTTGGGATTTGTTGTTGGTGGAACCGGGTAGAGGGGCTGGAAAACCGACCCAAACCAGGCCGGTTCAGGCCGGTTCAGGCCCGGTCCAGGTCCGGTCTGGGTTGGTTCGTGAGTGGGCTCGTGGGTTGTGTCGATACTTGATTGTTTTATTGTTGTTTTGACGGGTTTTAAATATGTTAAAGCATGCGGGAAATATTAAGAAACGAGTTTAGAAATGTCGACTCAAAACAGGCCCAAACCAGGCCCGTGGGCCCAGTCCAGGCCCGTGTCAGGTTCGGCCCAAAACAGCCCGTGGGTTCCCTCCTTGGTCTTGTGACGGTTTTTAGTTTATTGTTATTTTATCGTGGTTTGTAATATTTAACAAGTGGGAAATTTTAATAAGTAAATTATTTAATTAAAAGGTTTTCATAAATATTATTATTTCTCACATGTTAGAAATTATAATACGAGATTGTAGTCTAATTTAATATCCTTTAAGTCAAGCGGGTTTTCGTATGATTTTAATAATTCACATGTTAGAAGTTGGAATAAATTAGCATGAGATGAATATGATGATTTTATGTTCAAGTCTAATTGGTAAAGACTCTGTTTCTAGCCGGTTTGACCAAACGGGTTTGGTCAAACTAAGATCTAGTCAGCCCCGTTTGACTGATGACCCGTCGCGGGACTCGGGTCGGGGATTTGTCTTCAGGTAAGGTTTTATTTAATGAATGAATGAATGAGCCTTAGTAGATATGAGGCGATATGATATTTGAATATGATTTATATGCAATTAGTCACATGATAGGAAGTTTTTCCGTGACTGTTTAATTGTATGATATATGTCGTGTTGACTAAGTACCCATAGAGAATTATGAGTATATGGCGTCTTGACCATTCTAATTCTAAATGAGTATCTTGGACCATGACATCGATAGGCCGTACTATCTTTAACGAGTATATGTTCACCGCTTGATAGCTTTTGTGTCACGGCCTGGGGGGTTTATCTCCAAGTTGGGGCATGGCTGCCTAATTGCTTCCACTTTGGGGAATGGAGCAGCTTAAGTACTAGCCAACTCTGCTTAGGGGGTCGCCTAGTAGAGATTCTTGTGTACTTTTTGTCATGAGACGGGGAATGGAATAGCTGTTGTCGCTAGGTCTGATCAGTCTAGGACTAGGATGTTTTCCTACCTTGTGGTATAGCCTCGAGTTACAGAAGTCGACTATTGACTGTACTAAGAACTTATGCCTGTTTGTAGAAGTATTGGTCTTTCATGTTTGTATGATTCTATGAATCTTAGAAGGTGAGATGCAAGCCGGCTAAGGTTGATAGAGTTTGGATTACCGGTTGTTAACTGATTCACATGAATGTTCGTATGATTAGGGTTTGAGTGTATCATGCCATGTTTTAAAGGTAACCTCTGAGCTAGCATACCAGCTTCCCTACCTCGTGTTATAGGTTGTTAACAGATTCACATGATAGCTTTCATATGATAGGTTATATGTTAGTTAATTGTTTCATAACATGAAAAGCATATCGTATATGTTAAGGTTTTGTATTTTCCATATACATCTCTTTTATGTTATTCATGTTTATTAAACTCGACATTTCGTGGCTGGGAGAACTCGGAGTTACTCCCCACTGACTGTGGCTTCCGTGTTTATATTTAATGCGGTTGGCAGGTTTGTGATGCATACTTGGGTACATTGACGAGCTAGCGAGCGAAGTATTTACCTTGGACCTATATTCGGTTCTTAGGATTCTATATTATTATACACTCTTTTATTTCCGTATTTATACGGGAGATATGTCTCCCGTTTTGGATATTCTTTGTATAATATTATTTCCTTTTTGTTATGAACCTTTTATTTAAGACACCTTTGTTATGATGAATATATTTAATAGTAGGTTACCGGTTTTTAAAATTTACCGATTTTCACTAAAGTGAACCTATTAAAACGTATTCTCATCTTTTATTTATTTAAAGTACTTGTTTATTTTTCCGCAAATTTGAGGGTGTCACAGTTGGTATCAGAGCATTTTCGCTCCCGACGCACGTTTGTGTACCCTTGTATAAATAACTTGACCTTAATAAAATAATAAACTGTGAGATAGAATGGTAGGATGGGTATATTAGGAGTTGTGTTGTAGTCTCTTTGTGCTTGGTAAATGATAAGTACTAATCTGTGTTTTCTTTTGCAAGATGCCTCCGAGAATTGACAACACGATCTTAGCAGCTCTTACAGTTATTATTCAGAATCAACAAAATCAACAAAATCAACAGAAAAATCCTATTCCTAATCCTCCTCCCGACCGTGAGAGACACGGGAGTTATACATGGGTTGCTTCACAACTATCTAGGAGCCAAGCCAAAACCTATGGTGGTGAAGTAGATCCCATTCAGCTTTCGGGGTGGATACGTGAAATGGAGAAGAACTTTTCTCTTTATGATGTTCTTGATGCGGATAAAGTCCGTCTTGCTTCCCGCTTCTTAGTGAAGGAAGCTGATCAGTGGTGGTCACTCACTGGCCCTACTTCTAAGTTGGAACATGATTTTGGTTGGACCCGTTTCCGTGAACTATTGGAGGCGAGGTTCTACCCAAATGAATTGAGACAACGGAAACTGAAAGAATTCATGGACTTCAAACAAGGAGTTCTTTCGGTTCAGGAGTTCACAACCAAGTTCAATGAGTTGGCTCATTATGCCACTCGGCTTATTAAAGTAGAGGAAGACAAGGCATTCTTTTACTTAGGAAAGCTTTCTCCTCAGGTGAAGGGAAAGATCAGTAGGGGTTCTACTTCTTTTGTCTCTATCTACAATGATGCCATATGGGCAGAGAGTTCTATTCGGGAGATTGCCGACGAGGCTCGTTCCTCATATGTTGCTCCTAATTCTTATGGCAAGAGACCGTTATATCCTACTTCTCGACCTTCCTTTTCTCCCTCTTTCTCAAACAAGAGGAGGAACTTTCAGAGTGGACAAGCAGCTCAAAGTAACCGTCCATTCGTCCCGAGCAACAACAACAATCTTAAGGGTCGTATCTGATTTCGGTGCAAGATGCCTATGCATCCCGGTATTGGCTGTTTCAACAAGCCACTTGTGTGCTTTAATGGTCAGAAACCGGGACACAAGTTTAATGAATGTCCTGATAAGAAGAAGACAGCTTCTGCACCAGCTATTTCTGAGAGACCTAAGAGTCGGATTTTTATCATGAGCCGAGCTGAGGCCGATGCTCAACCAGATATTGTGACTGGTATGTTTTCGATTTATGAAATACCGTGTTTAATTTTATTTGATACGGGAGCTTCCTTGTCCTTTATTTCAATGAGACTATCCGATAAATTACCTCTCAAAGCTTCAGTCGGAGAAAGTACTCCTATATCTTTACCGTCCGGAGATGTATTTTCATGCTCTTATCTTCATTCGGACATTCCTATATAATAAAAACGGATCTACTTTTCCGGCTAATCTTCTTCGGTTCCCTCTTGAAGAGTTCGATATCATTCTGGGCATGGATTGGTTATCTACTTATCATGCTCGATTTGAATGCCGTGATCAAAAGATTATTCTTAAAAGTCCTTTGGGTACTCGTATATCTTATCAAGGAGTTAGAAAGCAAGCTAGTGTTAAGTTAATCTCGGCTATGAAAATGATGAATGTTTTGAAGAAGGGTCATCCAGCGTTTCTATGTGTAGTGACTACTTCTGATTCTTCTCTTCCTTCTTTGGAGGATGTTCCTATTGTTTGTGAATATCCAGATATTTTTCCCGATGAATTACCCGGGATTCCTCCTGAAAGAGATGTTGAATTTTCCATTGATCTAGTTCCTGGAACTGGACCAATTGCTAAAGCTCCTTATCGTATGGTTCCTTCCGAATTGCAGGAGTTGAGAATTAAACTTGATGATTTGATTGAGAAAGGCTTCATTAGGCCTAGTGCTTCTCCTTAGGGTGCGCCCGTACTATTTGTCAAAAAGAAAGACGGTTCTATGCGAATGTGCATTGATTATCGTGAGTTGAACCGTGTCACAATCAAAAACAAATATCCTCTTCCACGTATTAATGATCTCTTTGACCAGTTACGTGGTGCTTCAACTTTTTCAAAGATTGATCTTAGATCGGGTTATCATCAAATTCCCGTTCGGGAAGCAGATATTCCCAAGACTGCTTTTAGCTCGAGGTATGGTCATTTCGAATTCAATGTGATGCCATTCGGTTTGACTAACGCTCCAGCAATATTCATGGATCAGATGAATCGTACCTTCAGAGAGTACCTCGATAAATGTGTTGTGGTATTCATTGATGATATTTTGATCTTTTCTAAATCTAAGGAAGAACATGCTGATCACCTCCGAACCATTTTGGGAGTTCTTCGACGTCAAAAATGGTATGCTAAGTTCTCCAAATGTGAATTCTGGTTGCCCGAGGTATCTTTCCTTGGTCATGTCATTTCAAAAGACGGTGTTATGGTCGATCCAGCTAAAATTGAGGCCGTGGTAAAATGGAAGAGTCCGAAAAATGTGTCCGAGATTCGGAGTTTTTCCTTTGTTTTTTAGCGGGTTTATCGTCGGTTTGTGAAAGATTTTCTCTAAATTACAGACCGATGACTCAATTGCTAAAGAGAAGCAAGTATATCTGACCGATGATGTGAAATTGCCTTCTTAATTAAAGAAGAGATTTGACTACCACAACCGCACCGGTGGTTGACTTTACCATGATGAACTGATTATGATGTATATTTGGTAATGCTTCTAAGCATGGTTTGGATGTGTCCTTAATGCAGAATAAAAAAGTCATTGCATATGCTTCTCGACAACTCAGGGTTCATGAAGTGAACTACCCGACTCATGATCTTGAGTTAGCAGCTGTGGTGCATGCATTGAAAACTTGGAGACACTATCTTATTGGAGTTCATTGTCGAATCTATACCGATCATAAAAGCTTGAGGTGCATTTTTACTCAGAAAGAGTTAAATATGAGGCAGAGAAGATGGTTAGAGTTAGTGAATGATTATGATGCCGAGTTGATTTACCATGAAGGAAAGGCAAATGTTGTGGCAGATGCATTGAGTAGAAAGACTAGTCATTCATTAAATGCTCTTAGTACTTTACCCGATGAACTGGTAACAGAATTTCAGAAGCTTCAGATACAGTTTGTTGGGAAAGGATTCGATTATCTTGGTGCTTTGACTGCGGAACCCGATTTCTATCGAGAGATTCGTACTTGTTTACCAGAGGATGCTACTTTCATCGCCATACGAGCAAAAATACTACTTGGGCAAGCTAAGGATTGTGTGGTGGATAATGATGGCTACCTTCGTTACCATGGTAGAATGTATGTTCCGAGAAGTGCCGAGTTGAGAAAGAGAATACTTGATGAAGCTCACCTTTCTCCTTATTCTATTCATCCTGGCGGTGACAAAATGTATAAAGATTTGAGACCACATTTTGGTGGCCTAGGATGAAGATTGAAGTAAAGGAGTATGTTAGTAGATGTTTTACTTGTCAGAAGGTGAAGATTGATCATCAACGACCCGGAGGTTTGCTGCAACCTTTGGATATTCCTATGTGGAAGTGGGAGTCTATTTCTATGGACTTCGTGATGGCTTTACCTAGAACTTCTAGTGGAAAGGATGCCATCTGGGTTATTGTAGACCGTCTAACCAAGTGTGCCAGATTCGTGCCTATCAAAGAAACTTGGAAGATAGATGTCTTAGCTGGTGCCTATGTGAAAGAGATAGTATGCTACCATGGAGTTCCTAAAGATATAGTTTCAGATCGTGATCCGAGATTCTGTTCCCGATTCTGGACGGCTTTACAAGAAGCCATGGGTAGTAAATTGTTGATGAGCATAACATTTCATGCCGCTACTGATGGTTAAACTGAGAGGACGATCCAAACTTTGGAAGATCTTCTCCGAGCTTGTGCATTAGACTTTCACGCTTCTTGGGAGAAGTGTTTGCCTCTGGTGGAATTTTCTTATAACAACAGTTACCATGCTTCTATCAAGATGTCACCGAACGAGGCTTTATACGATAGGAAGTGCCGTAGTCCTGTTTGTTGGGATCAAGTCCAGGATGATCATATGTTGAGTCCCGACATAGTGACTGAAACGATTGATCAAGTTCAAGTCATTCGAGAGCGAATGAAAGCCGCTCAAGATAGACAAAAATCCTATGCCGATGTCCGTCGTCGACCACTTGAATTTGATGTTGATGACCGTGTGTTCCTTAAAGTGTCACCGATGAAAGGAGTGAAACGGTTTGGAGTGAAGGGAAAGTTGAGTCCTAAATATATTGGACCGTTTCGTGTGCTTAAGAGAGTTGGTCCCGTTGCTTATCGTTTGGAATTACCTCCGAACTTGAGTAAAGTTCATAATGTATTCCATGTTTCGCAATTGAAGAAGTATATCAGTGATCCGAGTCTTATTATTCAAGAAGAAGTGTTGGACTTGGAACCTAATTTGGCTTTGGAAGAAAGGCCGATTCGTATACTTGAAAGGGCTAACAAACAACTCAGAAACAAAGTGGTATCCTAGTTAGTACTCTTGGCGTTGTGGAAAACGTTGAATTCAGAAACTTGGGAACCCGAAGCTAAAATGTTAGCTAAATATCCCGAGCTCTTTGCTTGAGGTAAATCTCGTTCTTTCTTCCCTCTTTCTATTCGATTTATCCTTTCGAATATTCCATTCCTTCTATCGAATATCATCTTTTATGATAGATTATTAGAAGCTTTAGTTAGAAATTTTAGGCATAGATAGTAGAGTTATTACCTTTACTATAGAATTTTTGAACTAAAAGCTTTTGGAAATGTTTGATGATTTCAAGTATTTTACCGTCAAGTAGTGTTGAGACTCGTTATTGAAGACGTTCGATAACTAGTTTTCTCATTTGTTGATGCGAAAATGTATCTTTTAAGTCTTTGACTTGGGACGTCGATGTTCTTAACGGCCGACGAGAACCTTCCGCCCCATTGATAAGACCCAGTATTTTTATTACAAATATATTTTTAAAGTTTTGAAATAGACCTACATATAGGTCACTTTCCTTCTTCTAAGTTTCGAGGACGAAACGTTTTAAAAGGAGGGGTGATTGTAACAACCCGTAATTTGAAAGACGGAAATTATATTTGAAAAATAATAAATTTAATTTATTTTAATTTATTAAGATTTATTTGAATTTATGATAATTTAATATAATTATTTTGAATTTATTAGGAATTAAAGAGAAGGTTTTACGGTTTAACCCCGAACGTCATTTAACTATTCCCAAGTCAACTTAAGTCCCAAAAAAAAACCCGAAACCCGACTTTGGCATGAGTCACACGCCCCATGTCACCTTTTTCCACTCACTTTAGATCTTTTAATTCTTTTGATTAAACTAATACGAATATCTAAGATATTTGTAACTTTATCGATCCGTCAACTTAAATTACGCAAATCGCTTAAAAACAGACCCATTTTCTTCTACAATCACACGGCTCTTTCCCCTCTCATAGGACTAGATATTTTCTTTCTTTTCATTACAATAACATAATATCTAAATAATATCTAGATATTTGGTTTAATTAACTTAATATCTAATTATATCTAAACAATCACCATAATATAATTATAAAACCCGAGTCAATCCCGTAACAACAATTTCAAAACCCGACTCCATAATTCCTCTATATTTACACTGCACTCCTCCACTCTAATTCACTACTTATCTTTTCATTTTACAATAAATCAACTTAATATCTAATTAATACCTTCTTTAATATAATCAAAATCGTTCTTGGTGTTCTTCATCGTTCTTCATCGTTCTTGAGCAAAATCGTCACAAAACCTTCGTTACTTGTTCAAATCTGTCCTAACTTATATTTCTAGAGTCTCCTCTTCGCTCTTCATCTCCACGTACGTTTTATTTCCAATTCCGACAAAATCGTTTTCAACACTTTAATTATGGAAAATCAAGTTTTAATTCTAATAATGTTATTCTTGTCATTTCTTATCGGGGAAGATTTTGAAGACGAGTTTGGTGACTCGTATATTTTAGGAGAAGACTAGTAGACGGGTTTATACTTCTTATTTTTTTGGTGCTACTTGATTTTGTGCTAGCTAAGGTAACGATTCCGAGTTACTCGACGAATTAATGTTACATATCTTTTGTTTTTGTTCATGTTATTATTATTTACGGTTTTGGTAGTAACATGATAAGTAGTCATTATTATTATGTTGTATGAATTTTTAACATGTTTAGTGTTCTTGATAAATTTGGATGATTAGTTCATAATTATAATTTTGTATGGATGATGGTTGAATTGGTTGTTAAAAATGGATGTTGTTAATTAAAACATGTTAGAAATAATTTGGAATGGGTGTTAGTCTTGGCCGTGTATGGTGGCCACGGGTGGAGGCTGAGAACCGGCCGGTTCAGGCCTGGTTCAGCCCGGTTCAGGCCGGTCCAGCCAGGTCTGGGTTGGTCCGGGATTTGGTCTTTGGGTTTGTGTCGATACTTGATTGTTTTGTTGTTGTTTTGACGGGTTTTAAATATGTTAAGCATGCGGGAAATTTTAAGTAACGGTTTTAAAAATGTCAAACCAAAACAGGCCAAATGGGCCGGTTTATTCTTGGCCCAAAATCAGCCCGTGGGTCCCTCTTTGGGACTTGTGACGGTTTTTGAGTTATTGTTATGTTATCGTGTTTTGTAATATTTAGCAAGTGGGAAATGTTAATAAGTAAAATATTTAATTAAAAAGGTTTTTCATAAAATTATTATTTCTCACATGTTAGAAATTATAATACGAGATCGTAGTTTAAATTTATATCCTTTAAGTCAAGCGGGTTTTTCGTAAGATTAATAATTCACATGTTAGAAGTTTTAATAAAATAACATGTAATGTATATGATGAATTTATGTTCAAGTCTATGTGGTAAAGACTCTGTTTCTAGCCGGTTTGACCAAACGGGTTTGGTCAAACTAAGATCTAGTCAGCTCCGTTTTGACTGATGACCCGTCGCGGGACTCGGGTCGGGGATTTGTCTTCAAGTAAGGTTGTATTTAATTAATGAATTAGCCTTAGTAGATATAAGGCGATATGATATTTGAATATGATTTATATGCAATTAGTCACATGATAGGAAGTTTTTCCCATGACTGTTTGATTGTATGATATATGTCGTGTTGACTAAGTACCCATAGAGAATTATGAGTATATGGCGTCTTGACCATTCTAATTCTAAATGAGTAGCTTAGACCATGACATTGATAGGCTTTACTATCTTTAACGAGTATATAGTTCACAGCTTGATAGCTTTTGTGTCACGGCCTGGGGGGTTTATCTCCAAGTCGGGGCATGGCCGTGTAACAACCCGAAAAGTACCCTATTTTTCTAGGGAAAATATTTTACGGATACTTTTCAGCATATTTAAGTTTTAAATTGGAATTTATTGTTTCCAGTCGAATTTGGAATTTCCGAGTTCGTATTTGGAATTTCTGCGAGATTCCATGAGAATCTCGTTTTTAAGTCAACTTTGACTTTTGTTGACTTTTCCGACTCACCCCGTAATTTGAAAGACCAAAATTTTATTTAAAAAAATAATAAATTTAATTTATTTTTATTAAGATTTATTTGAATTTATGATATTTTAATATAATTATTTTGAATTTATTCGGAATTAAAGAGAAGATTTTACGGTTTAAACCCGAACATCATTTAACTATTCCCGAGCCAACTTAAATCCCGAAACAAACCCGAAACCCGACTTTGGCATGAGTCACACGCCCCATGTCATCTTTTCCCACTCACATTAGATATTTGAATTCTTTCGATTAAACTAATACGAATATCTAAGATATTTGTAACTTTATCGATCCGTCAACTGAAATTACGCAAATCGCTCGAAAAACAGATCCGATGTCTCCTACTTCTACACGGCTCCCTCTCCTCTAATAAGGCTAGATATTTTTCTTTCTTTTGATTACAATAACATAATATCTAATTAATATCTAGATATTTTATTAAACTATCATTTAATCTAATTATATCTAATTAATTACCTTAATTAATTATAAAACCCGAGTCAATTTCGTAACAACAATTTCAAAACCCGACTCCATATTTCCTCTATATGTACACGGCCCAATCTCCCACTTACTCACTAACTATCTTTTCATTTTACACTAAATCAACTTAAGATCTAATTAATACTTTCTTTAATCGTTCTTCATCGTTCTTCATCGTTCTTCATCGTTCTTCATCGTTCTTCATCGTTCTTGAGCAAAATCGACACAAAACCTTCATTTCTTATTCACATCCGTCCTAACTTATATTTCTAGAATCTCCTCTTCGCTCTCCATCTTCAAGTACGGTTTATTTTCAATTCCGACAAAATCGTTTTCAACACTTTAATTATGGAAAAATCAAGTTTTAATTCTAATAATATTTTCTTGTCATTTCTTATAGGGGAAGATTTTGAAGACGCGTTTGGTGACTCGTATATATTAGAAGAAGGTTAGTAGGCGGGTTTTTCTTTAGTTCTTATTTTGGGTGCTAATTGATTTTGTGCTAGCTAAGGTAACGATTCCGAGTTACTCGACGAATTAATGTTACATACCTTTGTACCTTTTGTTTTTGTTCATGTTATTGTTATTTATGGTTTTAGTAGTAACATGATAAGTAGTTATGATTTTTATGTTGTATGGAATTTTTAATATGTTAGTGTTCCTGACATATTTGGATGATTTATTTATAACCATGATTTTTGTATGAATGATGGTTGAATTGGATGTTTAAAAATTGATGTTGTTAATAAAAATCATGTTAGAATTAATTTGGAGGGGTGGTTGTTTTGGCCGTGTAAGGTGGTCACGGGTGGAGGCTGAGAACCGGCCGGTTCAGGCCTGGTTCAGCCGGTTCAGGCCGGTCCAGCCAGGTCTGGGTTGGTCCGGGGTTTGGTTCTTGGGAGTTGTGTCGATACTTGATTGTTTTGTTGTTGTTTTGACGGGTTTTAAATATGTTAAGCATGCGGGAAATATTAAGAAACGGTTTTTAGTAAAGTCGATAAAAATAGCCCAAAACAGCCAAAACAGCCCGTGGCCCAGTCCAGGCCCGTGTTAGGTCCGGCCCAAATCAGCCCATGAGTCACCTTTTTGGTCTTGTGACAGTTTTTGAGTTATTGCCATTTTATCGTGTTTTGTAATATTTAGCAAGTGGGAAATGTTAATAAGTAAAATATTTAATTAAAAAGGTTTTTCATAAAATTATTATTTCTCACATGTTAGAAATTATAATACGAGATCGTAGTTTAAATTGATATCCTTTAAGTCAAGCGGGTTTGTCGTAAGATTAATAATTCACATGTTAGAAGTTTTAATAAAATCACATGTAATGAATATGTTGATTTTATGTTCAAGTCTATGTGGAAAAGACTCTGTTTCTAGCCGGTTTGACCAAACGGGTTTGGTCAAACTAAGATCTAGTCAGCCCCGTTTTGACTGATGACCCGTCGCGGGACTCGGGTCGGGGATTTGTCTTCAAGTAAGGTCTTATTTAATTAATGAATTAGCCTTAGTAGATATGAGGCGATATTGGAGTGTAAACTACTAAGGTTCACAAGTTTTAAGTGACTTGATCAGCTTGACTCAAACTGAATACAATATCAAGTAACAAGGGGTGTTGTTTTAGTGATTGTGAGTTATTTTAGCTGAAAGATACAAAGGATATGACTTGGATACAATCCTCTACAGCAAAGCACAAGAGAAAAAAGGATTCAAGACTGGTTTTAGAGACAGTTTCAAGTGTTACAGCAAAGCACAAACACCATAAACTAACCTCAACAGCAAGTAAGTTAAACCACAGCAAAGCACAGGTATAACTGGACTCACAATACAAGGCACTGATCAAACACCTTGGAGATGTATCAGGCTTGTTTCAAACTACAGCTCTTAGCACAAGTTTGATAACATTGAGTGATTTCTCAAAGTTTTAATTCATTCATTCATAAAAGTCTGCCTACAACAGTCATACAAGACCCCTTTATATAGAGAGGTTGATATCTTGTGAGCCATTAGATGTATGGATCATCCAAGGGCTAGCTTAGGATCTAAACTACTTCTACTGACACTAATTAAGAGCCTCACAATAGGACGAGCTCAACAACTAATAAGAACAGACACAAGACACAAAAGAAAAACAGACTGAACAAAAGCAAATAAAGCAGTTTTGGATTTTTTCCTGAAATGGAAATCTGTTGCTCTTGTTGTCTTGCTGCCTTGCCTGGGTGTGTTGCTGCTCCTTGGGACTCTCTATTCTTATTATAACTTAGATAAGACCTGCCTTGGACGATGACAAGTTGACTTAAACAAAAGGGAGCCACAATCTGACATGTACCTTCTCTGTTTTTAGTTGTTTGCTGGACTCTTGACTTGGGGTGTCTGTTTCATGAATTTCTACTAGACTTCAAAAGGGTTTGTCCTGGGCAAACTTGTAGCTTAATGGGTTGGCTTGATGGTAGGCCATGGTGGGGGTGGGTGGGATGCTCTGGTGTACCTCCTAGATGCAGAGTTTGTGGATTGGTCTGTCTGTGCCTGAAGGTTTTTTTGTCTGTCTTGTGTGGGTAATGTGGGTTGTATTGGGGCTTGGCATGGGTTTTTGAGTCTTGGACTGTCTTCTTCATTGGGGTGGCTTGGCTTGGGTTGTTCTTGACTTGTCATAACTTGTTGTTTAGACCTTGTAACTCGAGCTTCCATCTGAGGGGTCAAGCTTGTCTTGTATGTGGTGTGATCATCAAGACCCCTTGGGTGAGCTCCTGCTGCAGCCTCCCCAGGTTGAAAAGGGCTTGACCTCAAGCCTATGTCTTCCTCCCCCTCAGAGTCTTCATAGAAGGGACTGAGATCTCCCACATTGAATGTTCCATGGACTGCATACGCTCCTGGTAGATCAATTTTGTAGGCATTGGGACCTATCTTCTCTGTGACTTGAAAAGGACCATCTGCCCTGGGCTCTAGCTTGTTCTTTCTCTTGGAAGGGAACCTCTCTTTCCGTAGGTTGATCCATACTAGGTCTCCTGGTGCAAAGTCTTTCTTGGTCTTAGGAACCTTGGCATTCTTTTTGTATAGATCATTGGCTTTCTCAATTTGCTTTCTGACTGATTCATGGAGTTTTAGCATTGGTTCCACCCTCTTCTTGGCATCATAGTGGACCTCTGACCTGCACACATTAGACAAACTCAAAGGCATTAAGGGGTTAGTACCATAGACCACTTCAAAGGGGGAGTGGCCTGTGGCTGCTGATGGGGCTCTATTGAAAGAGAACTCTGCTTGAGCCAACTTCAAGTCCCAATCCTTGAGAGATTTGCTGACTATACACCTCAAGATCCTTCCCAAGGTCTTGTTGGTCACCTCAGTTTGGCCATCAGTTTGAGGGTGATGGGAGGTACTAAACAACAACCTAGTGTTAAGCAGTTTCCATAATGTCCTCCAGAAATGGCTCATAAACTTTGTGTCTCTGTCAGACACAATGGTCCTTGGAACTCCATGTAACCTCACCACCTCATCAAGGTATAGCTCTGCTACACTCACAGCATCCTCAGTCTTCTTGCAAGCAATGAAATGTGCCATCTTAATGAACCTATCCACAACCACCATGATAGAATCCTTCCCTCTTGCTGTCCTAGGTAATGCCATTATGAAATCCATACTTACATCCTCCCAAGGCCTACATGGGACTGGTAGGGGAGTGTAAGGTCCTGCTTGGAAAGAACTCTTGGCCTTTTGACAAACTCCACACCTTCTGAGCACTATTTGAACTTCTCCCATCATTTTAGGCCAATGGAATTGATCTTGTAGTATGTCCACAGTTTTCTGAACCCCAAAGTGTCCTCCAAGGCCACTTCCATGCACCTCCTTAATCAATAGGTTCCTATAAGATCCTCTGGGAACACACAGCTTGTTTCCTTTAAATAAGAATCCATTTTGCAAAGTGTAGGGGGAATCAATGGTTCTTGTTCCCTCTTTCTGTGCCAACCAAGCCTCTGCAAAGTCTGGATCTTCTTGATACATATCCTTCATGAACTCAAAACCAAGAACCCTTTGCTCCATAGTTGATAGCAGAGTGTATCTCCTAGACAATGCATCAGCCACCACATTTTGGTTGCCCTCCTTGTACTTGCTAGAAAAGGTGAATGACTGAAGGAACTCCACCCACTTAGCATGTCTGTGACTGAGCTTATGCTGGCTTCCTATGTACTTCAATGCCTCATGATCAGAGTGTAAGACAAAAGGTTTGGGCTTCAGGTAATGACTCCAATGCCTCAGAGCTCTGACAAGAGCATAGAACTCTTTATCATATGTAGAATAGTTTAGCTTGGCACCACTTAGCTTCTCACTAAAGTAGGCCACAGGTTTCTTCTCTTGGATGAGGACAGCTCCAATCCCCACTCCACTTGCATCACATTCAACCTCAAAAAGGCAATCAAAGTTTGGCAATCTTAGGATAGGTGCACTGCACAAGAGCCTCTTCATGTGTTTGAAAGCCTGCAAAGCATTCTCAGTCCAAGTGAACTCTCCCTTCTTCATGCACTCAGTGAGGGGTGCTGCAATGGTGCTAAAGTCCTTAATGAATCTTCTGTAGAAGGATGCTAAACCATGGAATCCCCTTACTTCTGTAATACCCCTAGGGATAGGCCAAGACTGGACTGCCATGATCTTGTCTTGATCAACTGAAATGCCTCTACCAGAGACCACATATCCTAGAAACTTGACTTCCTCAGTCATGAAGGTGCACTTCTCAAGCTTCCCAAAGAGCTTGCTCTCCTTAAGTATTTCAAACACAGCCTCAAGATGCCGCAAATGATCATCCTTGCTCTTGCTGTAGATGAGGATATCATCAAAGTATACCACCACAAATCTCCCTAGGCAAGGCCTAAGAACCTCTGTCATCAATCTCATGAAGGTACTTGGGGCATTTGACAGGCCAAAGGGCATGACAAGCCACTCATAAAGGCCATGCTTTGTTTTGAAGGCTGTCTTCCACTCATCTCCTTCTCTGATCCTCAATTGATGGTAACCTTGCCTCAAGTCAATCTTAGAAAAGAACCTTGAGCCACTTAGCTCATCCAACATGTCATCAAGCCTAGGTATAGGGAACCTATACTTGACTGTGATGTTGTTGATAGCCCTGCTAGCTATGCACATCCTCCAAGTCCCATCCTTCTTAGGAACCAACAATGCAGGCACAGCACAAGGGCTTAATGACTCCCTTACAAACCCTTTACTCATCAACTCTCCAACTTGCTTTTGCAGCTCTTGTGTAGCCTTAGGATCACATCTGTAGGCTGGTCTATTAGGTAGTACAGACCCTGGCACAAGGTCTATTTGGTGTTCAATCCCTCTCAAAAGGGGTAAGCCATCAGGAAGTTCCTCTGGAAACACTTCCTTGAACTGATCAATGAGGGGCTTAACATCTGCAGGGATCACCTTAGACTCTTCTTCCTGAACTTCCTTTGATAGCAGCATTACTATAGGTTGCTCCTCACTACACTCCTTGACCCTTGCTGACTCAGATAGAAATACAACTCCACTCAAATCCTCAGCCATACTTGGACTCCCATAGCTCTTCTGGTGTGGTGGCAAGGGGGCTAATGTCACCTTCCTGCTCCCATGCTTGAAAGAATATGTATTGCTTCTTCCTTGGTGTATGGAGCTTTTATCAAACTCCCATGGCCTTCCTAATAGCAAGTGACAAGCATCCATTGGAACCACATCACACAATACTTCATCCTTGTACACACTGCCAATGGAGAAAGGGACCATGCATTGCTTATCCACCTTAACCTCTGCTCCCTTACTCAGCCATCTCAACTTATAGGGGGGAGGGTGATCTTGAGTGCTCAACTTCAGCTTATCAACCATAGTAACAGAAGCCACATTGGTACAACTACCCCCATCTATAATAAGGTTACAAACCCTCCCTTGTATGGTACATCTGCTCCTGAAAATGAGGGACCTTTGATCCTCCTCCAAAGGTATCTGTTGTGAATGCATTACTCTCCATAGGACTAAGCTGTGGCCTGTGTCAGGGAGTTCCACTATTGCCTCCTGACTAGACTCTTCTTCCTCACTCACCACTTCTTCAACCTCAGGCTCATCCCTCTCATACTCAACTAGACCCTCTTTCTCCCAAGCCTCAACTTCCATTATGGTTAAGGTCTTCTTATAAGGGCAATCCTTCCTGAAATGTCCATAGCCTTGACATTGGAAGCACCTAATTCTGTTCTCAGTCAATGAAGTGCTTGGCTTTTGACCCATGATGCCCTTACCCTTGGCTAAGGTAGGTGGGGGTGCTGTCTTAGGGGTATCCATGGCTCTAAACCCACTATAAGGTCTGGTTTGAAAAGGCCTAACAGGTTTTGGTGTAGCAGGCTTAGTCTTCCCTATCTTCTCAATTCTCAGAGATAGGTTGACAACATCATCAAATGACCACAGAGGTTGCATCCTAACCGTGTTAGCAATGTTCTTATCTAGGCCCTCTAAGTACCTAGCAATCCTTTGCTCAGGTTTCTCATTTATATCACATTGTAAGGTGAGTTGTTCAAACTCCCTCAGATAAGATGCAACAGGTTTGTCTCCTTGTTTCAACTTAGATAACTTGATAAACAGATCCTGGGTGTAATCCTTAGCAACAAATTTGTCTAACAGTTTCTTTTTCAGTTTAGTCCAAGACTTGATGGGTTCCTTACCTTCCCTAGCCCTTAACCCTTTCATAGTCTCCTACCAAAGGGAAGCATACCCTTTCAGTTTAAGGATGGCTACTTTAAAAGACTTGGAATCATTGTATCCCTTGTACTCAAAGATCCTTTCTACTTCTCTAAGCCATTCTAATCAGTCATCAGGATTAAGACTACCAGAAAACTCAGGGATATCTACCTTAAGATGTTTGTCTGTGTTCCTGTGGATGGAAGCTCTGCTTCTTGTTGAGTCATCTGAGTCTGGATACTCTTCATCATCAGGTGGCCTTCCTCTGCCTCCTCCTTGGCCTCTTCCACGACCTCTACCTCTTCCTCCAGCAAGCAAATTGTTGCCTATAACCTGGTCCAAGGTTCTGGTTAGGGTGGTTACAATCCCAGCCAGATCCTCCATCCTTGCTTCTACTCCTGCTAGTCTTTCCTCACTCATTGGGCTATTTTTGTGTTTTTAAATGTAGTTAGGGAAAATGAACTCACTAAGACTCTCAACCAAAGCTGTGATAACCAATTTGGAGTGTAAACTACTAAGGTTCACAAGTTTTAAGTGACTTGATTAGCTTGACTCAAACTGAATACAATATCAAGTAACAAGGGGTGTTGTTTTAGTGATTGTGAGTTATTTTAGCTGAAAGATACAAAGGATATGACTTGGATACAGTCCTCTACAGCAAAGCACAAGAGAAAAAGGATTCAAGACTGGTTTTTAGAGACAGTTTCAAGTGTTACAGCAAAGCACAAACACCATAAACTAACCTCAACAGCAAGTAAGTTAAACCACAGCAAAGCACAGGTATAACTTGACTCACAATACAAGGCACTGATCAAACACCTTGGAGATGTATCAGGCTTGTTTCAAACTATAGCTCTTAGCACAAGTTTGATGACATTGAGTGATTTCTCAAAGTTTAATTCATTCATTCATAAAAGTCTGCCTACAACAGTCATACAAGACCCCTTTATATAGAGAGGTTGATATCTTGTGAGCCATTAGATGTATGGATCATCCAAGGGCTAGCTTAGGATCTAAACTACTTCTACTGACACTACTTAAGAGCCTCACAATAGGACGAGCTCAACAACTAATAAGAACAGACACAAGACACAAAAGAAAACAGACTGAACAAAAGCAAATAAAGCAGTTTTGGATTTTTCCTGAAATGGAAATCTGTTGCTCTTGTTGTCTTGCTGCCTTGCCTGGGTGTGTTGCTGCTCCTTGGGACTCTCTATGCTTATTATAACTTAGATAAGACCTGCCTTGGACGATGACAAGTTGACTTAAACAAAAGGAAGCCACAATCTGACATGTACCTTCTCTGTTTTTTAGTTGTTTGCTGGACTCTTGACTTGGGGTGTCTGTTTCATGAATTTCTACTAGACTTCAAAAGGGTTTGTCCTGGGCAAACTTGTAGCTTAATGGGTTGGCTTGATGGTAGGCCATGGTGGGGGTGGTTGGGATGCTCTGGTGTACCTCCTAGATGCAGAGTTTGTGGATTGGTCTGTCTGTGCCTGAAGGTTTTTTTTTTCTGTCTTGTGTGGGTAATGTGGGTTGTATTGGGGCTTGGCATGGGTTGTTGAGTCTTGGACTGTCTTCTTCATTGGGGTGGCTTGGCTTGGGTTGTTCTTGACCTGTCATAACTTGTTGTTTAGACCTTGTAACTCGAGCTTCCATCTGAGGGGTCAAGCTTGTCTTGTATGTGGTTTGATCATCAAGACCCCTTGGGTGAGCTCCTGCTGCAGATTCCCTGACATAGCCCTTGTTGAGCAGCTCACCTACTTGAAGTTGGAGCTCTTATGTAGCCTTAGGATCACTCCTGTTAGCTGGCTTGTTGGGTAGGATAGCTCCAGGCACTAGGTCAATGTGGTGTTCTATTCCCCTAAGTGGTGGCAATCCACTAGGGAGTTCAGTAGGAAAGACATCACCATAACTTTCTAGGATAGACTTGACATCTTCAGGGATATCAATAATGCTCATCGCAGTCTCTTTGGCAAGTAATTTGTACACAGGTTGTAACTCACTTAGCTCTTGTACTAGTTCTGATTCACTTATCAACATGACTTCTTTGGAAGCCTCCCTCATGGGGTTTGGGTTGACCTTTAAAGCAGATGGTAAAGGAGCCAGGGTGATTTTCTTTTTCCCATACTTAAAGGTGTAGGTGTTGTCTCTCCCATGGTGAATGGCATCCCTATCAAACTCCCATGGCCTCCCAAGCAAGTGGTGACATGCATCCATAGGCAGATTATCACAAAGACTTTCATCCACATACCCTTTACCAATTGAGAAAGGTACAATACATTGTTTATCCACCTTGATCTCAGCCCCTTTGTTTAACCATATTAGTTTGTAGGGTAGGGGGTGGTCCTTGGTGGGTAGAGCTAGTTTATCTATCAGTGTTTTGGAGGCCACATTAGAGCAGCTTCCACCATCAATAATGAGGTTACACACTCTGCCCTTGATAATACATCTGGTTCTAAAGATCTGGTGCCTTTGATCCTCTTCCAAAGGTTGGGGTTGAGTATGCATTACCCTCCATGTGACCAAACTTAACCCTGCATCAGGCTCTATCAATTCCTCACTAGCCTCTACCTCAGGCTCTTCCATCTCATCATCACAGACCAACACTTCATCATCTCCCCAATGAATTACTTCTAGGGTGCTCAGAGCCCTTTTAGATGGACATTCTCTAGCAAAATGTCCATACCCTTGACATTGAAAATACTTTTTGAGAGGGGTAGTCTTCCTTTGGCCTGCCTCAATAGCCTTGTCTTTATCAAGGTTGAAAGGGGTCTTAATAGGAACCACTGGTTCTCCTATCTTGACTCCTACAAAAGGTTTGAAGGTGGGGGTTCTAGCAGGTGTCTTAGAAGCACTGGCCTTTCCCTTCCCCAACTTTTCTACCCTCAAAGACAAGTTGACAGCTTCCTCAAAGGAGTAAATATTTTGTAGCCTGACTTTACTAGCTATCCTCTCATCCAAACCTTCTAAGAACCTTGCTATCTTTTGCTCAGATTTCTCAACAACCTCACATTGCAATGTGAGTTGTTCAAAGTCCCTTAGATAAGACTCTACAGGTCTTTGGTCTTGTTTAAGGTGATTGAGCTTAATGAACATGTCCTGAGTGTAGTCCCTAGAGACAAACTTAGCCCTCATTTTCTTTTTCAGTTTGAGCCATGACTTAACAGGTTCTTTCCCTTCTCTAACCCTCAAGGTTTTCATGTTTTCATACCACAGTGAGGCCTAACCCTTTACTTTCATCATAGCAACCTTAAAAGCCTTTCTATCAGTGTATCCTTTAAACTCAAAGACTCTTTCTACAGACCTTAGCCAATCTAGGAAATCATCAGGGTTCATGCTACCTAGAAAGTCAGGGATTTCTACCTTTATGTCTTTGTCTTGGTGTCTGAGAAGACTTTGATCTGAGCCATCTGAGTCTGACATTTCAAATTGATCTACAGGTTGCC